>QEOT01009412.1:14657-59032 GCA_003123785.1 Pterocarya stenoptera
TTTCTTTAATTTTGAAAATATTAGTTTGGCAAATTCTTTCTTTATTTTATATATCTACTTGGCTGGAGATTTATAAGAAAACTTTTCCTAGGTATCCAAACATAGATGAATTAAAACACTTTCACACATGCAAGAGCCTCAAATGCTTGGATGATATATTAGAAAAGAGCTCATTCAAGATCAAGAGTTCTAACTTAGTATATGAAAGACAAACACTGAATTAAATTATGTCCTCAAATTCTTTTGTCTCCTTAATTCCCATTTTCCAGTATTTTTTTTTTCAGATTTAATGAGGATATATATTGGGATGTGCTAAAGGAGATACATGCAAATTAGGTGTGCATCAAGCAGAACAAAATAAGGGTAAGCCGCATTTAGCATAAGATCAGAAATTAAAACATACTGCATGATAATCACAATATATATCCATATTTTGAAGGAAAAAGCTGGACCTCAAGTTGCTTGACTTTCAGGGATGAAAAGCCGGCAAACTGTCTAGCCAAGTAGTTTATACATACCTACATATATAAATATATACATATATGTATGTATGCATGTATGTATACAAAAAAGGTTCAAAACAAATTACAAAAAGCAAGATGTAGCAGTACTACTGGATCAAATAAAACATGTATGTAAGTATTATAAAAATAAAATTAAATAAAATCAGAACATATAAGTAGTATTAAGTAAGTTTTTAAAGAGAGTCCTCCTCCTCTCTAAAAGCTACAAAGATCTAAAACAGCGCAAGGGAGGAGCCGGTTCCTCCCTCCCTCATCTCTCCTTCATCTTCTCCTTAGTTCTCTCTTTCCTTTTCTTTTTGGATGTTTTTTTCTAGGATTAAGAATGGTGGAAGGATATTGCATGCTAATGTCGGTGGGAGACACCTCTGTCCGAGGTCGAACAGTTGCAAATCAATGGGCGGCTCCATACATTGTGTGGCCCCGGAGGTCTTGAAGCGGAAAGGTAACGAGGGGTCCAAGGCCTTTTCAGGACCTATGGCTAGCTGGGTGGGTGCCTCCGGAGTGATCCTACGGTTTTCTAAGGCCTTCTGTTTTCATGCTTTTCGAGTTCTCCATCTGGTTTTTAGTGCGAGTCGATGCCGGCCATAACGATCTCCAAGCTCCTCGTCCCTGACCTAGATAGACGCGGTGAGATGTTTTCCGTTCCTTAGTTCCGAAGAGGGATAACGAGGCCAGTTCGTCCGGTAGCTGCCAGGGTTATTTACTTCTCTCCAAGGTTGAACATGTGGATCTATACATTTTCAAGATATAATCCGTTATTTTCCCATGTATTTTTAATTTCTGTAATGTCTTTTGTTTCTAGAAAAAAAAAAAGGAAAAAAAAAAAGACATTCTCTTGGACTTTGTCTGAAGAGCGTGTTTTCTCAACTCTGTCTTAGATGGAGTTTGAGGTTTTGGTGCACCCTATTCCGTCGGAGTAGGCGTTTGGTTAACTCTGTCTTGGATAGGGTTGTGCTGCCTCTTAGACTTTAAGTCTAGAGAGATTTACAGCTTGGACTAGACCATGTCAGTCATAGCGTGAACTGGGGAGCTATTAGTATTTGAAGTTGGCTTGTAATATATTTTTCAAGTCAAGTTGTAATTTTCGATATTAATGAATGCAGTATGCTTTTTATCAAAAAAAAAAAAAAAAAGTAGTATTAAGTACCCCAGACTTCTTTTTTTGCAATTTATACTAATTAAGTACATACAAACGGTTATAATATGCAAAGTATCTAAAATATCAAGATTTCATGACCATTAAAATTATGAGAATTAATTATAGGACATACTAAACAATTTAACTGTACCCATCACTATAAGAAAAATGCTTATTCATGGTCAGATATATGTAAAGAAAATGACTATAATATTTTCGATGATCAGACATTATCACTTTTGAACAATATTTTATGATGAGCCATTATAATTACTTTTTGATAGTTTGAACAATTTAGGGGAATGCTTGCTATATAAGTTGTGAGGATAAACGAATTGATTAAGGGACTGATCCTCAACCATTTTTCTTTCTTTAAAAGTTATGATCAGTATATAATATGTTTTTGTCAGTAGGAGTATTTTTATGAAAAATAGTTTAGCTAGTACTAATAATTTATGAGATTTCTACTCATCATCTCTACGTGCACCATACAGTACTACGTGCATGACTTTATTCTTGCTAAACTAAATGAGTTATTTTACTTATATATATAATTTTACTAATAGCCACTTCCGTAATTATTAAATAAAATTAAAAATTAAAAATTAAAAATTAAAAAAAAAACTTAAATATAAAAAGAGTAGTAAATGAGTAGTAAGAGGGTAGTAACCATATCATTTTCCTATCCATATATACACCACACATTTGGTAAGGGAAAAAAAAATGTTTGGTGTGTAATATTGTAGGGATGATGAATAGAATGTTTCATAATTTATATCATGCTTTACATAAATTTCAAGACAAGATGATCTAATTCAAAATGATCATAAGAGGCCAACTCCATTCTTTTTTAGGAGATAATACAATTTGTTAATACCGTTTAAGATATGATATTTAAACTATGAGTAATTCTACTCATTTGCCTTTCCTTTTCCTACACCACACACCGGTGGGTGATGTACAAATCTAGGATTTTTGTCCTCTATTCACTTCTCATTGGCCCAACTCACGGAAGAGGTAAAAATCGAAAAGACTTTATTGGGAATAATGTCTCAACCATTCGACTACTTATATAAAAAACCGTTCGAACGGTTCTATACCGTTTGAATGATTAGAACCCAAAAGATTTTCTTAGGAACAATGTCTCAACCGTTTGACTACCTATGTACAAAACCGTTCGAATGGGTTTATGCCGGTCGAACGGGTAGAACCTGAAAGACTTTCTTGGGAACGGTGTCTCAACCNATTTACAGCTTGGACTAGACCATGTCAGTCATAGCGTGAACTGGGGAGCTATTAGTATTTGAAGTTGGCTTGTAATATATTTTTCAAGTCAAGTTGTAATTTTCGATATTAATGAATGCAGTATGCTTTTTATCAAAAAAAAAAAAAAAAAGTAGTATTAAGTACCCCAGACTTCTTTTTTTGCAATTTATACTAATTAAGTACATACAAACGGTTATAATATGCAAAGTATCTAAAATATCAAGATTTCATGACCATTAAAATTATGAGAATTAATTATAGGACATACTAAACAATTTAACTGTACCCATCACTATAAGAAAAATGCTTATTCATGGTCAGATATATGTAAAGAAAATGACTATAATATTTTCGATGATCAGACATTATCACTTTTGAACAATATTTTATGATGAGCCATTATAATTACTTTTTGATAGTTTGAACAATTTAGGGGAATGCTTGCTATATAAGTTGTGAGGATAAACGAATTGATTAAGGGACTGATCCTCAACCATTTTTCTTTCTTTAAAAGTTATGATCAGTATATAATATGTTTTTGTCAGTAGGAGTATTTTTATGAAAAATAGTTTAGCTAGTACTAATAATTTATGAGATTTCTACTCATCATCTCTACGTGCACCATACAGTACTACGTGCATGACTTTATTCTTGCTAAACTAAATGAGTTATTTTACTTATATATATAATTTTACTAATAGCCACTTCCGTAATTATTAAATCAAATTAAAAATTAAAAATTAAAAATTAAAAAAAAAAACTTAAATATAAAAAGAGTAGTAAATGAGTAGTAAGAGGGTAGTAACCATATCATTTTCCTATCCATATATACACCACACATTTGGTAAGGTAAAAAAAAATGTTTGGTGTGTAATATTGTAGGGATGATGAATAGAATGTTTCATAATTTATATCATGCTTTACATAAATTTCAAGACAAGATGATCTAATTCAAAATGATCATAAGAGGCCAACTCCATTCTTTTTTAGGAGATAATACAATTTGTTAATACCGTTTAAGATATGATATTTAAACTATGAGTAATTCTACTCATTTGCCTTTCCTTTTCCTACACCACACACCGGTGGGTGATGTACAAATCTAGGATTTTTGTCCTCTATTCACTTCTCATTGGCCCAACTCACGGAAGAGGTAAAAATCGAAAAGACTTTATTGGGAACAATGTCTCAACCATTCGACTACTTATATAAAAAACCGTTCGAACGGTTCTATACCGTTTGAATGATTAGAACCCAAAAGATTTTCTTAGGAACAATGTCTCAACCGTTTAACTACCTATGTACAAAACCGTTCGAATGGGTTTATGCCGGTCGAACGGGTAGAACCTGAAAGACTTTCTTGGGAACGGTGTCTCAACCGTTCGACTGTTTATATACAAAACTGTTTAAACTGTTTGTCAGTGTTTGAAAGGTTATAACCCAAAAGCAAAACCTTTCGAACGCTATTTGCAGCGTTTGAATGAGTAAATACAGAAAACATATTTACATTGTTTCATTAATTATATAATCGGCATATTATCTACATACGAGGTATTTCATTCTCATTCTCGATAGATATACTTGCCGATTTTATCGATATTGTACGTTTGGAGATTGCATATTCAAACGTGGTGCCTAGGGAGTCTACAGATGGTGAGGAGACAGCTGAGGATGTGGGCACTGATCCTAAAAGACTGGATGGCCTCTCGGATGTAGAGGTGAGGCAGTTGGTTGTTGGTCCAGATGCTTCTTTTTATGATGGGATAAAAAGCATCAAACAAGTTCATTTATTAGATTTTTTCAAGATTCTGAACATAATCATCGCCCACAACATTGACCCTTGGTAGCACAAGATAGAGGTTGGCATGGATAGGGCGAGATTTATGATACGTGTCACTCGTATAATGTCTATCGACCTAGTGGGTTATATATTCACTAGGATGCGATTAGAAGTTTCATACGTTATGATAGATATTTTGCCTTTCGGCCTCCTGATCACATGATTCCTTTTGTCGGTTGGGGTCTTCCCTGATGTTGCTAAGTGTATTCGGGAGCCAATTGGACCAATCGACGCTTCCATCCTATCACGGAGAATGGGGCACTTGAGACTTTGTCTTCGTGCTCCTACTACAGAGCCGGTTGATATGCAGACCAGAGATGCACACCCGACTCATCATGGAGTACCGGCCGGTCAGACATCCACGTAGCTAGAGGCATCATGCATTGTTATTGTTGATCAAATTACTAATATAGTGCGTACGGAGATCCATATTGTCTTTGGAGGCTTACGTACAGAGTGCATGGGTGCCATTGATCGCGTGTCTTAGACTCAAGAGACGATATCTACTCGATTGATACAGATCGATGCAAAAATATATTCAATCAAGGATGTCCTCAAAGAGTTTGAGACATAGTATTTTATTATATATTTTATTAGTATTTTCTTTTCTTTTTGGTATGGACAATATTTGATGTTTTTAAGCTTAATTAATTATGCATTATGTCTTCCTTTTATAAATTAATTGTTGATTACTATTATTAATTCTTTAATTGATTAAATGTTTTATTAAATTAGTGTTACCGTTCGAACGTTAACTCACCGTTCGAAAATGGTGATATACACGTTCAAACTATTTCAATGGATGTTTGAGCAGTAAATTAGTTTTCCACAAAGTGTGAATGATTATTTCACTAGGGACGAAATTTATCGTCCATATACAGTTTGAACGTGTTCGAACGGGAAGTTGGTATTAGAATTAATTTTTTGGGCCGCAATCAAAATTTCGTCTTTAAAACTTACTTTTTGAGACGATTTTCATCTCATTCTAAAGAAAAATAATCCCAAAAACTCAAAATTGTTCTAGTGTCTTCAAGATCTGATCATCAGTGCTCTTCCACAGCCGGCACATGGGCCCCAGGCCATGGTACAGTTCTTCGTGTTCCTTGGATGCCTGCAAAATTGTGATCGAGTCGACCCTCTGTTCCCAACTATCTTATTACTTTTCCTAAAACTCCGAGTCGACATACTCACCTATCTAAGTCTGTGGTGTGGGTGATAGAGACCTTCTTTAACCTCAACATGCAATTGATCTAAAATTGGTGCAACCCTCATCTGCAATCGTCTTCAGGAATTCTGTAGAAAACTTGGGGCAGACCTCTTAGAGGATTACCAAGAAAGCACATTTATGGTGGGTCTTGTCTTGATGAACCATGTTGCAGTCTACTGGCCAAGAGAACATACCTGAACTACTTCGTTTGTCCCAATTTCCCCTCTCTATATTTATTTTCATCTATCGTAAAAGGACTTATTTTTTATTATAAAAAAAGGGCAAAGCTAGATGCCCTTAGTTATTGTGAGTAAATATATATCGTCTTGGCAGGTTTTTTTATAGTCTTGTAAGAGTGATCAGATATATAGATCAGAGTTGAATGAGTCATACATAATAGTACTCTTTCTGGCTTTTGCTTTAACTTTACATGCAGCCGATTTCGTTGAACGGGATCATGAGTTTCTTAATATTACTATATCTTTTTGGTGTATTCTTTAAGAGTGCTGAGCATTTATACCTTTCTTTTCTTCTTCTTTTGTTTCTCTTTATACTCAATCGGGTAAATTAATCTTTTGAATGGTGAGTGTAATTATTTTAATTATTTAGAGCGGTGATCGAGAAAATATGCATGCGTATCTTAAATTACTCTCTCTAAACACCCAATTATATCTCTAAAAAATATATACCTATTTGCATCATCCCTATGCACTATATATATATATTTATATATAAAAGCAAACAAATTAACATGAATTGATTACAGTCGCAAGGATATGCATCCTAGCTAGATTGTAGCTAATTAAGAAAAAAGGTATGTTCTTTCTGTTTAAAATATATAATTCTTCTGTTCAAATACATTAATGCTTGATCATAGGGCTACATGATACAGATCTATGATCATGGCATTAATCATTTAATTAGATTCCAAATTGATTACCATCTAATTAATTTTTTCCTTTAATTTGATATAGAGCACCCCAACCCCCAAACATGAAAAATATTATTTTAATTTCTTTTAGTTTCTTGTAAGTTCAGCTTGTAAAAAAACCATTTATTTCTGAACCCAATAAACTCGGAAACCCTAATTATCATACTTGAGCATTAAGCCTCAAGATTTCTACCATTCTAATTTGGACCTATTTCCCTTAAAAAAAAAAAAAAGGGCATAAACAAACAGGAAAATGTCAAACATATATAATCGACGTTTGATAACCGCCAATACCCTACAATATATATCGATAAACACTTTTCGTTTGCTTTAATTCCCACACTGCTGGCTGGAAACAAAAACATGCAAGATCAATCAGGACCATATATAGTCCTACTTTTGAGATGCGAATTCACTGTTTTGAGCTTGAAAACCTCATAAATCTCTATTCACTTTTTGAAGCGAAGAATAAAAAAAGTTTTTTTTTTTTTTTTGTCTTTTGAATCACAATTATATATAACTAAACCCTAAAAAAAGACGCAGAAAGATCATATCATGAGCAGCTAGCTGGGAGACAGAGATCAGGAACATCATGTTCTTGATCCATTACTTCCACTCCACTTCCTGTTGAGAACTATATCAACCCCATGCAGTAGTACTACTATAAATGAAGAAAAGCTAGCTACATGATGATCATGATCAGTACTATATATGCAGGCTAGGAACCTTAGAAACCCTAATAATAATGTAATATACTTTGTCTTGGAGTGAACGCTGGACCAATTTGAGAAGTGGGGGAACCAAAGGTCCAAAACCAAAGCTTTGGCTGATTACAGATGATCAAATGAAGGCCAAAGTGTTGTACGTACAGTGGGTGCAGTTTGAAAATGACCCTTTTCGTTCGGGTTGGCTGCAACTCATTATTAGTAAATAGAAAGTTATTGCCCCCTACCCCAACCCCCAACTAGTTGTAGTTATCAACGTACTACTTCTGATCCCTTTTCACCTGTGTTTTCCTTTTTCCCTTTTTATGAGGGCCATATAAAAAGAGATTCTAATTAATAACTTTGTTGTCTAAAAATCACGTGCTACCGATATTAAATGAAAAGAGGAGTGTTCTTTCTGAGCGTTTGGTTTTTATATATTTACACACAATTTATCCTCAACAAGAATTGAGTCCCCTCGATCCAGTACTCATGTAGCAGAGCTAGGTCTAGAAGAAACACAAGAATTAAGTGTTTTTTTTATCCCATTGAACTTGTTGCGGATTGAGGACAACTCATGTACTGTTTTTACTCAGTTTTGAGGTGGTCAGATTAATTGACTACACGTTGCCTAGATTTTCGTGAGAGGGTTTTCATGAATATATATATATATATATATGAGTGTGTGTATATATATAGTTATTTAGTACTCTTTCATAACAGATCGATTATTTATATATTTTTTTATAAAGAATACTAATTAATTTGTATTTTCGAAACAGAATATTTTATGTTTTGCAAAGCTATTCATTAATATTTAATTTGGATTATATAAGTTAGTAATTAGTTGCTTGATTATGTTCAAGATCATAGCATGCATTTAGTTTGATTAGTTTGATAAACTGTGTATAGATGAATTTTTTAAAAGTTAAATAGACACTCTTGTATTTTAATATTAAACCATATCATGTTTATATGTATATGATTTTTAACTACAGATTAGATTATAGATTATGAATATTAGATCTTATAAACTTAAGCATTGACAAATCAAGTTGAGTTTAGATAAAAGTATTATTAATGACCAAGTTATATTCATAAGGATTTAAATGAAATCTAAATATTAGAAACATCCTTCTCTATTATATTTTTTGTTGGGAACAATAAGAAGAAAAAGGTAAAGAAGAAAACGAAATCAATCACAGACAAAAAAAAAAGATTTGATGTGGTTCGGTAATGTGCCTACACCTACAAAGCTACAAAAGATTTTATTCTCTTGAAAGTTGAATACACAATGCAGCAATTACAATGAGTGACCCTAATAGAAATACAATATATATGTGGCGAAACCCTAATTAGGATAATTAATTAGTGTGTAAACCCTAATTAGGGATTGCATAAACCCTAATTCTCTTCGGCATGTGCCTATTGGCCCATGCCTCGTTGAAAATCTATCAAAAAATCATAATGAATCATTGTCGGGTCGAATCATAAAATCAAGCAGCCACAAAAATAAACCAAGCCCTACACAAAAAGCCCAACATTTTTAAATCCTATAGATGTTTTCATTCTAACCTTAAAAGTAAGAGAAATGTTTGGTTTATGGAGATATCTCATAAAAGTAAAACCACATATTTTGTTGGGATCCGACCTTTGGTGGGACCTAGAAGTTTATTCACTACACCAACGATTGAGTAAGCATTTTCTCCCAACTCAACCATATCAGTAGAAGCATCCTCCGCAAATCTCTCGTGATCTACTATATCAAGAGGACAAAACAGAACAAAATGGTGGCCAACTTTGATCAATTGACTCAGCTTTCTCACCGCACGTCTCTTTCACCAACGGGTCGAGCAGCATGGGAACTATTTCCACACAAAGAGAAAAGTATATACCTCTTGAGAATGGACTGGATTAAAGTTCATTGTACTATACAAAACAAGCTTTCTTTAGGCTTGATGACATTTAAAAAGTCATTTTTCATCCACTTGGGAAATTCTTTGAAACCCTCTCTAAACATCAATTCTAAAGTCATGATTTGCACTTCTTCCTCTAGTTCTAAAGCTAGCTTCAACTAATTGCTGAGTACCTACTCATAGTTCAAAGAAGCAGGGAGTTTCCCCTCGATCCAAAAGTTCTCTGCCTGTAAGGCTAGTTCTCTATCTTTCCCCTCAAGTTGATTACTTAACTTGAAAAAACTCAATCTCCTATTGGTGAAAGTCAATTTGTAGTCCATTCACATGGAACTTCATCCCTATTAAGTCCACTCAAATATCAAACAACTCGCTAGTTTTATTAGTATTCTTGATGGTTACCTTTTCAAACTCCAAATCCAAGGAACTTTTGGACTTCTCAAGTACTTCATTCTCTTTCTTCATGAGCATGATCCAGTTCAGCCTATAAACACATGTTGTCTTCTCATGTGGACTTGGCATTCAAGTAGTGTCTAATTCCTTCTTGAATCCTAGCTTTAAGTGGGTGTTTTGCCCCAAAACCGTTTCTAGATCCTTACTCAACATTTTAACAACTGTTGGAACCTTTGGCATGCTTTAGGTATTACTTTGTAACACATCACTTCGTGCATAAACCTAAATTGTTGTCTTATACTATGTAAGAAATAGGATAGAACTAATTAGAACCTAGCCTAGATTGGGCAAATCACTAGGCTTGAATATCTTCACTAAGGTGAATAGAAAACAATAGGATTTCAGTTGGGAGTATTGCCAATGCTCGGGTTAAATCTTAAGGTTTAAAAAACTCATGAAATAGGAAATTTGCCCAACATAGTAACCTAAGAATTAAGAGTTTGGGCTCAAATCGTGACCCAACCCATTGACCCAAGAAAATCCCAACCTATTTTGGGAAACTTTAGTCCCATTTTCCCTTTTGACTCAACCCAGTTGGCTATAAAAACCCTAAGATGCTGCACGACATGCACACTTTGATGCTTTAGGATTCATGCCACAACTCTTCTTCTCCAAACTACTCTCTGCACCTCTCCTCCAGCCACCATACCTTTAGCTCCTCCACGCTGTGCACCACCTTTGCTGTCTGTAAGTTTCTTTGCTACACACACATCCTTGCACATACACACATGTATCGAGTTGAGCCACATCCACCATGCACACATCTCGCGCCACGCACATAATCAACCACCACCACCACCATCGTAGCATCAAGTTTCTAACCACACCCACTCTATTTCACAGTTATCGAGACTCGTTGGAGTTGCCCTTAATCAACCCTCAAGCCGCATGAAATTAGGGCTTCAAAACCCTGACTCTCTCGATCTCTACTTGCCTTGGGTGTTTTCAGTCTGCCCAAGATAATTACTTGTTTCCATCACTACGTGTGTTAAACCTATAACCATTTTTTTATAAGTTAGACCTATAATCATATCATGACATATTAGTGTAAATCGAAGGGAGAGAGAGCTCACTCGGGGATTACACCTGAATTGAATGCATGATTAACGTGCATGAAAGTGTGCAACGTACAGTCCATCAGTAATTTTGGGATGATAGGTATTCCATAAGCCATGAGAGTAGTCCTAAATCTTAGAATGATTCAAATTAGAGTTTGTAATATGAAGAAGTTAGGTTCAGGTTGAGTGGTAAAACGTAACAAGGAGACCGAGGTTAGGCGAGCAACGTAAAAGAAATTGAGGTCAAATGAGAAACATAATAAGGAGACCGAGATTAGACGAGCAACATGTTAAGCGTGCAAGGTCAAGCAAGTAATACATCAAGCGAGCATGGTACTAGGCGAACACGGAGTAGGCGAGCAAAGTGCTTGGTGAGCAATGTAGCAAGCAAGCAAGGAGTAGGTGAGAAAAGTGTTTGGCAAGCAAAATAGGCGAGGAGTAATAACCAAAGAACTTAGACCCCCAAGGTTCTATATATGAAATATATCACACATAATGCTTAATCGATTAGAAAGCTTACGTTATTGCCTAAAATAGTATAGTTTCAGTTTAAAGCTTGGAGTCACGCATGATTATCTTGACTTGTACAAGAATCGAGATAAGTGGCTATGATCATGTTCTTTGACACATTGCTTTATGGTAAACTATAAAGTTTCTTCTGCAAATATATATATGTAGTAAAGATTTAGAAATGAATATATATGTATGTATGAGCCTTAGTTGACAGTCCCTTTTTACGAACCCTATTTATGATAAAATATGTTATATGATTTTAGAATGCGTGAATGATGGTATGACTAAATACTATATAGTATGACTGTTTTTTTTTTTAAAGAATGAAAGGTACAAAAATGTTAAAGAAAATAAAATAAAATGAAAATGTATGATTGCATGTGTTTTATTAGGTTAATGAATGAACCATATGAGGATGAGGACAGTACTATGGGTTGGGACAGATGACAACATTCAAATGTATCACTAGCGATCCACTTAGTGATGATTCATTCTTGAGATTCGATTTTTACCCTCTAGCTATGAGATGAACATTGATCTTAAGGGTCATTAACCTTAACACACGAGAGTTAACAGTGTGTTGTGTCCATTAAGGATGAGGTTAAGGTAACAAATGATTAATGCTTGAGGTTGAGGAAAAGAAGGTTGTATTTTTTTTCTAATATGAGGTAAATGTTTATATATGCATGCTTAAATGTAAAATCTTTCTTAAAAAATGATGATGTCAATTGAAACCCTATATTTATATAATACTTACTACATTATGTAGGTCTTATTGAGTATTCAATATATTTTAGTTGTTTTTATGGTTTCCCATCTTAGGTGAGAAAGGTTGTGAGGATGTTGTCTAGAATGGTGACATTGATAATGAAGCTTGAGGCACTGAGAAAGAATTTGATTTTATCTTTACAATTCAATGATTTATTTTTTGCGATGTGTAGCATGTGAAATACTATTTTCTTTCAGCAAATGCTAACAAATAAATGCTTTATTTTTTTTCTAGTTTCTTTTACTAAAGAATTTGGTGATTTTATAAATGTATGTAATCTTTTATACCTGGAGCACAAATAATGTATGTTTTAATGTTAGTAGTGTCCGGTTCCTCTAATTTTACAAGGGCTAGAGGGATGGGGTGTACAACTACGTTTCAATTCTCAATTGTTGACCTATAAAAAGCTTGTCCATGCTCAATCACACTGTAGAAAGATACATTTTTCCCTAACAATATACAAAGCAGCACCTCAAAAGATTTTCCAAGTCAACAAGCACATTAAGGAGAAAGACATGTAACCATAACTCACATTTGAAAAATGATGATTATGAAGAGTGGTGACCTCCTTGGCTCATTAGGGCCCTAGTGAATATAAAGGATGTAGACGGCCTAAAAAATAATTTAAACAAAGTAAATATCCTTCCTCTCTCATTTTCATCATAAGTGCGAGACAACACAACCTCTCCTAGTTTTCTTTCTACTCATTTCTCTTTTTCTTTCAGTAAGAGGAGGAAATCTCTTGAATATGAAGATTGTCTCGTTACTCGATATTTATCCTTTTTCGAGTGGGTCCCGTACAAAATTTTTTCTTTCTGTAACCTATTATTTCTTTATAGTGAAAGTCTTAACTAGACTAGCTCTCGCAGTTTTTCCTTCCCATTGGAGGTTTTCCATGTAAGAAAGTTTGCTCTCTTGCTTGTGTGTTGATTGATTTTTTTTTTTTTGTTCTTTTAGTTAGTTTATTTTATGATAGATTGCCTATTTAATTTTGTAAAAAATACTATATTATGCATTTGGTGTCCACACTACCAAACTAGTAACAGAGCTTGGCATTGATTATTTGTAAGGTAAATGGACGATTCATTTAGTAGTAAAATTAACACTCTTCTTCTAATTATTCAATTTGGGACACAAGGATGGAGGATGTTTTGTATTGCAAATAGTTGTTTCCGCCTATTCATTTGGCTTGGACGAAACTAAAAGACAAAACTGATGAGGAATGGAAAAAACTGAATAGGAAAACTATTGGGCATATTAGGCAATGGGTTAATCAAAGTATCTTCCATTATGTGGCCAAATTGATGCTTATAGTCTTGGGAAGAAACTAGAAATTTTTTATAGTCGAAAGATTGCACGAAACAAAATGCTTATAATAAGAAGCTTGTAAGTTTAAAATACAGGGATGAGCAAAGTGTTGCAAAGCATTTAAATAATTTTTCATGAATTGTGTCTTTCAGTAATTTAGTTCCAATGGCATGATAGCTATGAGTATTATGAAAGATAGTGTGCTCAATGACGATGCAAGAAGGAAATGACATGGTATTTCTTTTCATTTAGAAACACTTTTTACAAAAAAGCAGGGGAGAAGTAAAAAATGAAAGTAGAAAACCTTGTGGTAAGATCAAGACATTAAGAAAGAGTGAAGAAAGTTTAAAAATGAATAGTTAAAAGAAAGAAGTGAAGAACGTAAAGAAGAAAAAGTATCTGCAGCAATTGCACATGATAGTGATGTGTTCATTGTTTGTGATGATGCTCAAGCTAATGCTGCATGCCAGGACTCTATATAAGTAATTGATACAACTTCTTTCCATACTATCCAATATAGAGATTTCTTCTTTTCTTATACTAGTGGCTATTTTGGTTGGTTTGGGATGGGAAACAAAGCAAGGTGTATAATTGTGGGCGTAGGAGATGTGTAGCTCAAAATAGATATTGGGCACAAATTTCTTCTCAAAGATATTAAACATGTTCCTAATATGCTCGTTTGATTCTATTTGAAAATTGGATAATGAAGGCTACCACAATTACTTTGGAGGTGGAAAGTGGAAACTCGATAAGGAATGTTTTATTTTAACTAGGGAAAGGAAGATCAACGCTTTCAATAAGACATGAAAAATTAGTTAGTATAGATACTATAGCTATTGAGAATGAAATCTCTAATGAAGGTAGTCAAAATGTGCTTAGATAAATAATGGTAGTGAATACAAATGATCATTTGAATAGTATTGTGGAAATCATGACATTAGGTTTGAGAAAACAGTTCCTACACACCTAAACAAAATGATGTAGCAAAGAGAAGATAAAAATTATTTATAAAAGAATCGGGTTTATGCCCTCTTGCAAAATTGCCTAGATCTTTATGGGGCTAGGCAATGCGGATAGCAATTAACTTAGTCAACCTTTATCTATCAATTTCTTTGGATGATGGCATTCCTGAAATGTTAAAATATATTTCTCATGCATCTGAGGTTGTTTGGCTGCAAAGAGGGGTGTTAAATCGTGTTAACGGGTCTTGTTGGTGTCGTGTCAAGACATGCATATTATACTATATAGATGAACCATAACCCGACCCGTTAAACTTATCATATCAAAATCTCAAACCCTAACATGACCTATTAACATAACGTGTCGTGTCAACCTGTTTTGACCCGTTTATATAAATCGGTCGAACAAATCCAAAATTAACCCGTTTGACCTACTGAAGTTTAGCATAATTTTTATATAAATGTTAAAATCACAATATCTATAAAAAATATAAAACTAATTACAAGTCCAAAATTATAATCCAAACAATAAAAATATTGAATTAAAATCTCAACAATTTTATTTTTAAATATAAGGGTATAATTGTAACTTTAACTTACTTAACGAGTCATAACGGGTTATAACGGGTCAAAATGGGTTGACCCGTTATCAACCCGTTAAGCAATCGTGTCTTAACGGATCAACCCATTTTGACTCGAATCCATTAAAGCTAAACCCTAACCTGCTTTTATCATGTTGTGTTCATGTTGGGTTAACGGGTCGTATTACATATTACCACCCATAGCTGCAACGTACAAGCAGTCTATAATCTTGGGTTAGACACATAAGAAATTTGGTTTGAAATGTGAGATATAGTCAAGAAGAAAATTCAAAGAAGCGAGTACGGAATTTTTTTTAAGACCAAACCATTGAAGATTAGATTAAATTCAAAGGCCTAGGTCTTTCAATAAAGAGCTTATTAAAATGGATTTTGATTTTACTCCTCCTGTGATGCATAATAAACATGTGGGAGATATACCGAAAGAAAATATCGATATTGTTCGAAATGGTGAGCCTACAGTTGATCATATGGGACCAAAACAATGAAGATCCATTAGAGAGTGTCAGCTTTTCAAAAGGTATTCTGCTAATGAGTATGTTTTGAATTTTAGATGGATGAGAGCAAGAAAGTTACCTAAAGGTTATGTTGCATAACTAAAAGTAGGAGTGGGTGAGAGTCATGCAAGAAGAGATGAAATCCATGTATGAGAACTAAACCTACGAGTTGGTAAACCTACTAAAGAGTAACAAAGTACTGGAGAATAAATAAATGTTCAAATTGAACATTGAATCAAATACCTCACAACAAAGGTACAATGCATGATTGGCTGTAAAAAGGTTCAATAAGAAGAAGACATTGACTTTGAAGAAATTTTTTCACTCGTGATAAAAATTTCATCTATCAAAGTTGTCTTGAATTTAGTTGCCAGAATGAAATTAAAAGTTGAACAGGTAAGTGAGAAAATTGCTTTCCTCCATGGTGAATTGGAGGAGGAAACACATATGCAGTAACAACAAATGCTTGTAGCAAAGGGCAAATAACATATGTGTCAACTGAAAAAGTTTATATGGATTTAAGCAGACAGCTAAACAATGGTACAAGAAGTTTGAGTCCTCTATGGTTGAGCAAATGTACGATAGAACTATATTTGATCATTGTACCTTTACTAAGAAGTTCTATGATAGTGACTTTATTATTCTCTTACTATATGTTTTTGACATGTTGGTAGTTGGTCATGATTATGAAAAACTTGAAAAATTGAAAAGGGAGTTGAGTAAGTATTTTGCTATGAAAGGCTTAGGACTTGCAAAATAGATTCTTGGTATGAAGATCTTTCGCGATAGAAAGAACACTAAGTGGTGGCTATCTCAAGAGAGTTATATTAAGAAGGTACTAGACAGGTTCAACATGGGGAAGACAAAATTAGACAGCTCTCCATTTATAGATAATTTGAAACTAAGTTTCAAGAAGAATCCTATAAGTGAGAAAGAAAATGAAGAAAGGCAAATATGCATTTAGCAACAGCTATGGGTAACTTAATATATGCCATGCATGGTATGCACAAGGTTGATATTGCTCATGTTGTTTGGAGTTGACGGTCGATTCCTCTCTAACCTTTGTAAAGAACATTGGGTAGCTATAAGATACATTCTTAGGTATCTTAGAAGCACTTCAAGAGTGTGTTTGTACTTTATGCTAAACATATTTTTGATGGGTTCATGAATGCAAATACGGTTGGTGATATTGATTCTAGGAAGTCTATTTCAGGATAATTGATTACATATTCAGGGAGAGTAATGTCATGACAATTCGGCTATAGAAATGAAGTGTTTTATCAATCACAGATGCTAAATATATTTCCATCACCGAAGCTAGTAAGGAGTTCATATGGATAAAAAAGTTCTTAGAATAACTGGTCTAAAAGCAAAAGAAATATAATTTTTACTATGACAATTAGAATACTATCTATCTTAGTAAGAAATTATCAGTTTTGTATTCAAGATCCAAGTATATTGATGTCAGATATCACTAAATTTGTGGTGCATTGGAGATGAACATGTTACAAATTAAGAAAATTTATACTAATGAGAATGGGTCAAATATAATGAAAAATAAGGGTGACACTTTTCGTTCGTGGGTAGTGTTCATGTCATATCAAGTCATGGACATTTGACTCCACTTAAATAACGGGTGACACGGCACGATTCGTTTATTAATTAATTAAAAACGATTTAACATAACATGACCCATTTTAACCCTTTTTATGCAAATGGGTTGAACTGGCCCGTAGAAGCCATTTGACCTAATTAATATAATCTCTCACATAAGTTAACATTTATATTTATTAGTAGCCACAATATCTCAAACAAAATAATAAGACTACCTACTAACGAAAAACATTAATATTTCTCAAATTTAAACCTATAATAACACTAATGTTACAAACCCAATATTAACATATATGAGCATAAGTCTAAAATTACAATCCCAAAAATAAAAATCTAAGCATATTATAACTCAACAATAATAAAATTGTAATTTTGAAATAAAATTTAAATCAGTTATTGCGAGTTGATTTCGGGTTAAGCAGATTGACCCGTTATGGATCTATTTATTAATCGTGTCTTAATAGGTTAATCCGTTTATTAATCGTGTATTAATGAGTACTCAACCTGTTTTGACCTGATTCCATTGATATCAAAGTCAAACCCGTCAATTTTGTATCACATTTGTATTGGGCTCACGTATCGTATCACATATTGTCAACCCTAATGACAAAACATTGCATCCGCAAATGCTTGTCGCATGTAAAACAAAAGCAGGCCTGATAGAGTCCCTCACATGACCCAGTCAAGAGCGGGAGATTTGTTGAGTGGTCTCTCCATGTGATGGAACCCACATAAGCCATAAAAAATAAAGGCAACTTGGTAATTACTCAAGTAAGGGCTTTAAGAATTAAAAAGAAAGAACTAGTGGCATCACGCATATGCATCAAGGGAGAGAAGATAAAGAAGTGTCGTGCAAAAAGAAAGAAAAATCTTGACTGTGGTTTAATTTTGGTGAAATTCCAGTATGTTGTTTTTTTTTTTTAATGATGAGAGCTCCATATTGGCGGGTGTTGTTCGTTGAAATTCCTCTTTGTTTGTTTGTGGCTAATAGCCAGCACTTGGTGAGATTTTTCTTATGGTTTTGGTTGCAATCCACTTGTCTGGTGATGATTTATAAGTTGAACCAATAATATAGACATTCTTGATAGACATGCAACCTCTAAAGATCGAGTTAGAGAAGATAATATGTAAACCCATTATATATTATTGATATTGGAAGTTTTAATTGGCCGAGATCCCGCAATTTTTTCATTCGCATTAGGGGATTTTCCACCTAAAAAGAATTTGCCATTTTACTTAGGATTTATAATGAGTTTATGTTATACATATGCAAGAAAAAAGGTAATTAAAAGTATTCCATTGTGTGTTTGATGTTCACCCTATCATATCATGACCTGATCTTCTTCTTGTTCCTCGATTTTAAACAACCCAATATGTTCTGCTGATTCCTCTCCTATCAATTGCATCTCATAATTTTTGAGATTTATTGAAAATATAAGCAGGCTGGACCTATGTGTAAGCTGGGGAGCTGAATTTTCATAACACATCCCAAAGACTTTATTTCTTACGGTTTTTGCCAAAGGTAAACTTGATAAAACTTAATTCTCCCTCATATATACGCCCATAGAACATTTTCTGATTCGATCCGCCCCTAAATGCAAGTATGGAAAGAAATATCCAGGTGTACCTTAACGTACCTCACATGCTCTAATGGGTAAATGTTTACGTGATACCGTGGTTGAGGTCTCACAAAGTTGGGCCTACTACTAAAGATTTCCTACCCATATTCGACGCTGACATTTTGGTCTGGGAAAGCAATCAAAAACTAAACCTAAAATTTTCAGTTGGGGCCCATTTACATGAACAATATAATCCATATTAATAGAAATGATGCCTCTAAATCAAGTGGTTTCGGAGGGGAATATATTTGGAATCAGTGTGCAAGTATTATATAAAAAAATTATTTTTTTAACCGTAAATTATTATTATTATTATTGTTTTAAAAAAGAGGGAATTACTAGTATGCGAGATTGTATATTCTAATTCTATAACTGTATTTAGCAATTACTAGCGAAAGTCAACTTTATTTTTTGGACCGGATAAAGCAATGGAAGCCAAAGGAAAGGGGGAAGGCATAGGCATGAAAGAGTAGGAGGAGAGGGGTGCGTGCATTCATACTTGCATTAATCATCCTACGTTGACCTCAAGACAGCACAGTGAGGTAATGGGTAAAAGTGAATGATGAGGGGTGCATTAATTCATGGGACTTAGCCAGAACAACTCTAACTATAACAGTACTATCCATTTCCACAGCACAGTGAGGGGAAGAAAGAAAATAACTACAATCTGCATAAGCTGCCACACAAAGGGAACTAAAGAAAAAGAAAGCAAATACCAACAAAAGAGAAGCATCAATCGACCAAATATATCTACATTTTTATCTGGGATAAAGTTGCTCTACATGTTACCTGGGATTTAGCTTTTCGGCAATGTAATATTTGAGTAGCTCTAGCACTCCCATGCATCAGCAGAAGTACCGCAGCAGTGCAGCCATTGTTGTTCCTGCTTGAAATGATCTTCTTTTAACACACTTCACGTGTATGAAATGTGCATAATTAGAACAAGCAAAACTTGCATTACTAACCGCAGAAAAAACCCGCCTCGAGATAAAGAAAACAGATAGATTTGAGTCAGTAAAATTATACCAACCTTAGGATTCTGCAACTTGAACTGATCTGCAACATTTTTCCCTTAAACTAATTTCTGAAGTTCAGGCACATTTATCTAACCGTTTCCTGCCAATGAAAGTTTGGCTTTAAAGAGTTTAAACTCAGAAAGTTTACGCCCACTCATCGCCCACCCTCATTGAATCTTTTTTTGTTTTTTCAAAAAGATGCGAGGGGAATTAATAAAAGCCAGCACAAATATGATAGTAATAATATTATTATTATTACTGTTATTGCTGGGTACAGCACATTTACGTAAAAAAGAAGGATAAAAGGGAGCTCAATCCAAGAAGATGGTGAATTAAGATAGCATGCAGAACCGTGGAATAATAAAAATAATAAGTTTTTTTTATATTTAGTTACTAAAAAATAAACCATTTGGCTTTCTGTAAATTAAAGAAGGTAAGGAAGGACAGCGATTAACGGAAACTGAAAGCGACAAATCGGGAAAAGAAAGATGCAGCGATTAAAAACAAAGAAATGATGCGCACCAGCTAGCAGTTCTTGAATTCAGACCGCAGCTGCTGGCTGCTGTGTGCAGGTAGGCGGGGATTGAGCTAAGGAGAGATTGTTTTAAGAGTACGTAAAAGCAGAAATGTTAAAGAGTCGCTGAGTGAGTGGGTTGTAATTATAGAGCTCATGAGGCTCTGCATCGGTTCACATGCAATCGTTGCTTTGTGTGTGTGTGTGTGTGTCTGTCTGTGTATGCGTGGGTGATTCAGTTTGCCTGGCGCTTGCTACAGTAGTAGTAGTATTTGCAGAGTTGTGCGGCAGCAGCTTTTTGTGTACGTGTTTCGTAGGGGCTGAAACCCTTTCCAACCTAGCTACGCTCTCTCTCTCTCTCTCTCTCGATCTCGATCTCGAACTGTACGTGTTTGCATCCATGATCGAGCCTGTGGACTCGCAAATCCCGTGTCACCGGCACAGAGCATCAAGAACTGGTACAGGTATTGACCTATTGCTTTGCATCATCCTACACACCACATATCAAATTATTATTTTTTTTTAATTTTTTTTAATTTTTTAATTTTTATTTTAGTCTTCTTGAAACATTTATATTTTTTTATTTATCATCTATATAATACACATTTAATAAGAGAAACAAATAAAAATAAAATAAAAAACATTATGATGTGTGGTGTGTAGGTTGATACAAAGATTAATTCATTGGCCTAAGAAAAATAATTCATGAGCAATGCGACGCATAGTGTAAGTGTCTACTTAATTGTTTTGAAAAAAAAAAGAATATATTATTAAAAAATTAATTTTTTTATATAGATATTGTATTTATTTATTTTTTCAAAAAAATTATGTGATACTTATATATTTATGATTGTAAATATCATTTTTCTTTTAAAAATATTGTTACAAGTCCCATTTGAATACAAAAACAGTTTCATTTCATCTCATTATTATAATTTTTTAAAATTTTCACACAAAATATAATAAATAATTTAACTTTTTCAAATTCTAAAAAAATAATAATATTAAAAAATAATATTCTAA
Source organism: Pterocarya stenoptera (assembly GCA_003123785.1). Lineage (NCBI taxonomy): Eukaryota > Viridiplantae > Streptophyta > Magnoliopsida > Fagales > Juglandaceae > Pterocarya > Pterocarya stenoptera. Next base: position 36,123 of record QEOT01009412.1, read on the forward strand.
TAATATTTTATTTAACTTTTAACTTTCATCTAAAATCATCTCATCTCATCTCACTATCCATTGTATAATTCCAATTTAAATTGATTATATTTACAATAATTAATACATCATTAATTCGTACTTCTTCAAAAGTACTTAGTAATTAATTTTTAAAAATTTTAATTAAAAGATAATTAACTCGCATAGAGTTATTTTAAAAGATAGAAGTTTTCTTCTTCTTTTTTGCCTCAAAACCAACAATTTCATAGCACAAACTCACAATTTTTTTTCATAAAAATTATTATCATTATCCCTACATGACTACACACCTACTTTTATTTTTTATCTTTTTCATTTTTTTCCCTTAGCAAGTGTGTGGTCATATGTGATACCCTATATGATAAGAATAAATGTAGATAGTAGATGAGATCTCATATTATTTAAAATGAAAAGTTCTTATTCTTTATAAAGTTCCAATGAAGTTCCAATCATATCATTTATTAATCTTTTCAGAATATAAGCTATGTGATTTAAGCCTTCTATTAAAGCGTTACATCATCATGTATAACTACAGAGTAGAACGACTCTTTTTCAATATGCATCTTCTATCCAATTAAACTATTAGATATGAAAGAATAAATATAGTGAACTAACAAAATGCTCTCGTTTAAATTTAATAAAAAAAATGTTTCAAAACAAAATTAAATAAATATATATTAAAAAATAAAGTTTAAAGAGATAAGAAAAGGCCACTGAGTGGACTGCCAACCTTTTTTTAATTTTAATTCAATTAAATTATTATTATTCTAATTAAAGGTGAAGTATGTATTTTTTTCACATAAAATAAGGAAAAAAAGGAAGATTTGTAGGCTTAGAAAATAAATCCAAAAGGGAAGAGTAGTAGAAATTATCAAATTAATAGTGTGCCTATAAACCCAAGGACACAAATAGAAGGAATCCGGAATTTCTATAGAAAATCCAAGGCAGGGTAGCTGTTGTGTGTACCAAAAAATCTCCCCTTTCTTCTGTAAGCACAGAGAAAATTATTTGATGCTTCATGAAATAATTTTTTATTTTCTATTTTCTATTTTTCAAAGGAGTGGAATCACTGGAAAAAACGCTTAATGAAGAATTTTCTTTTCCAAGATGTATATTTTTGGTTTTTATGAAAGTAATTTTGGCTGTATATATGCTTTCTTTTAGTGGAAACCAAGTTAAAAGTAGGTCATATGGCTGGTTTCCTTTTTTAAGAAAATCGAGTTCGTCCGGGCGGATATGATACCCGTCTATCTGGATACGGGTATGGTTATATAATTGCGGATTTTAGATTAATACTCGGTACCCATAATCGGATTCTATATTTAAAAAATACTTTATAAATAAAACAATATCATTTTGTGTTTATAACTCTTCTCTTTAAAACAGTTTGTTGACAAATTTGAGTATGCGATTTTCCAATTTTATAATCGGATGCCAAGATTTTTATAATCGGATACCCACCCGATTATAACAAGTTAACGTCCCAGATGCGGATTTGGATATAGTCGGATATCCAAATCCGTATTGGGTTTACACCCAACCTAAAGAATAGGTGTACTTAAAAAAAAAAAAAAAAAATAGAAGTAATTTTTATACGGTGTTAATTCAAATGAAAGCAAGCTTATATAGATTTAAAATCTCTTCTGAAAATTGAAAATATTTTCAGAGAAACGAATAAGGTCTAGTTAATTTTAATAAACCCATTTATTTTTTATTTCTTATTAATCTGTACCATTTATTTAATTTAGACGCATGATGTGTCTGTTCTGTCAAAGAGCACTTTAACCTACATTGTCGTTTGCCTTCATGTATCGATGCTGTTCAGTCTCGCAGCCCAATGTTCCTGAGATCTGCTTTACAATGAGGATATAGTCACACATATCATGCTGGCCATGGCTGCTTCTGTTTCTGATTCTCAAACCTTTTTCAGATCTGCTTCACTGCATGACGACAGTATACGTACACATGTCAAGCTGATCATTAGTACTTCCACTTCCTTTCCTATATATTTATGCAGGGAAAACACTATACTCACATAACATCTCTACCGAAATTTTTTACCGAATTGTTTTTTTATTATTTTTTTAATTTTTGTTTTACTTAATGATTAAGTAAAGATTTTTAAATGAATATGTGATTTTTTTTTATTTTAAAAAAATATTTAAATAGTTTTAAAAAATAGTGAAAGAAAAGATAAAAAAAATAATAAAAAGATTTTAAGCGTTCGGTAAACGATTTCGGTAAAAACCTTCTGTGGACGTAGCAACGTCCATTTATGCAGATCAGCCCTTCTTTTCTAAGAGCCCTTCTTTTTCAAAGAGGATTCACATTGGTCTTCACGTTGGCATATAAATATAAAAAGTCATATTTACATAATATAAGTTTAAATTTTTTTATATTAATTTATATATATCTAAATATTTAGTTAGTTATAAACAGTTATTATCTAAATTTGGAGAGTTATTATTAACTCTTCAAATATTATTTTACTAATTATTTCTCTCCTCCCACTCTCTCTCTCACAATTTTTTCCTATTCTCTATCTCTCAACAATACAATAAACATCCATTTGCACATTTATTTTATTATTATAATATATTATCTATATTTTTTCATTTTATTATATTTTTAATATAATATATAAAAAAATTATATTTTTTATTATTGTATTTGTATTATTAATGTCAAATGTATGTAGTGAATGCTAATTGCCAAATAAATATAAAACAATTGATTTTAGAAAAAAATTAATAATAATAATAAAATAATATTTTATAATTATTTTGTCTTAAATATGCATAAGTCAATGTGGAAGTTTTACTTGAATGCAAAATGGATATGTAAAAGAGGTGATTTTGTATATGCATATATATAGACCAATGCTAATACTCTTAAGAATGGTTTGGATTAGTAGTTCATTAATAGGACTGTTTAGGGTTTCTACTGATCTGCCATGAGTGATGTTTTGGTAAGCAAATCTTATGGATATTCTCGATGAGTTGTAGTGATTAAAGAAGATATTATATATTTTCCACATCTTGCAAGACTTTCATGCATCTCAAGGAAAAACATGTTGCTCTCAAGTTGAGGGCTAAAAGCTAAAATGAGGGGAGAGCTAATGGGTTATGATGAGATGGAATGGAGAGAAGATTAGGCTTTGTTTGGATAGTAAGATGAGATCAGATGATCTCTGAATAGTAGTAAAATTGTTTTAGTTAATATGTTTTATGGAGTCTTGAAAAATGAGAGAAAAAAATTCAATAAAAATATTATAAAGTTCAGATATTATTAGAATATAAAATTTTTCATATTATTTTTATTTTAGATTTGAAAAAATTGAATTATTTTTTGTATTTTGTTTAGAAGTTTAGAAAAATTGTTATGATTAAATGAAAAAATTAAATATTTGAAATTGAAAAGTATTTATACTTGTCTTTGCGGTATTTGAATATTGAGATGAGATGAGATGAGTTTGAAGGATTTTGGTATCCAAACCAAGCTAAAAAGTGATAGCTATTTGATGGCGACAATAGATCAGACTTTCAACTAGTTTCCACATAGATATCATAAATTGCACCGTCCTTAGGCATTAGGAAAAACAATAAGATAGGCCAATACGAAGGCTTTAACCAATTAAACATATGAGGTTAAAGAAATCTAATGAAGCAACATGTGTAGAATTTTAAATTTTATGGCATGAACACTAATAACACTAGGAGTTCATGTTACGCTTTGAGTAGAGGCACACGCACAATCCCATTGAGACGAGATTTCTATAAAGTTATGAATAATTCTATTTGAAGTTTTTATATCACACATCATTCACGTGACATAATTTATATATTGATTGTCTAAGAAGTTGGTGTTGTAGCATTTGTTGCTCAATCACAATTAGAAGGCAACAATATATTAGCAATTTTCCATTATAAAAGAAAATATATAAAAATAAAAATGTTATAAAAATGACTTTTAATTAAAGCTCATAGGGAAAAAGGCAAAGTGAGAAGATTGGAGGAGTAACCAAAACTCATATGGCTCTGTTTAGATACTAAGTCTCGTTTGTATGTAGAGCTGTGTTGAGATAATTGAGTGAGTTTAATTGGGCATATATAATATGAGTTTAGATCATGTATTTAGATGTTAAGATGAGTTTAGATGTGTTTGTATATTAAAATTAGTTTGATATATTTATAAGAAAATGAAAAAAGTTATGAGTCCAGCGTAGAAAGAAGTATTGAGTTGAAAAAAGTTGTGAGTCTCAAGTGTAAAGAGTTTTTAAGTTGAAGTGAGTTTAGTATTTAGATGTTAGATTCAGTTAGACTAAGGGCTGGTTTGGATGTTAGAAATTCTCAAAATTTCACATTTCATCTCAATTCATCATTATACATTTTTTAAATTCCAATACAAAATATAATAAACAATTCAACTTTTTCAAATCTCAATACAACTTTTTCAAATTTCAATTCAATTTTTTCAAATTTTAAAATTAAAAAATAATATTTTAAACTTTAAAACAAAATATAAAATTCTCATCTCAATCTTCAAACCTCCCATAAATTGAGTTAATCTTTGTTCAGTTCAAATTTCAAACGTGACCTTTATTTTAGATAAATATTAGTGAAATAATAATAAATAATTTATTTATAATATGAAGTAGTCTAAAAATATTAAAGAACAATTATATTCTCAATGAGATCCAAAATAGATCTAAAATGTGTGAAGTGTAATGTTTGGATTTGGAGAGAGATGGAGATCTTTATATATATATATATATATATTATATACACGTGAGACTCGAGACTCCATGCACAGGCAGTGGGAGAAAATTACAAAGTACAGAAGAATAGCTGCTTTTTGTTGACCATTTTGAATGGCATTTTATTTTTAATTTATTTTAACTGCAGCGACCATTTTGCTGTCCGACCAAATTTCAAACAGCAAGACCTAAAAGATGTAGCAGTTTACTCCTTTAATTATTATATACAGAATCCTCTGCCTACAACTTCAGTAAATCTGATTCCTCAATCTATTTATATATATATATATATATAATTCGTACATGACCCTACTTCAATTCTCGAACTCTCTCTTTCTTCTTTATTGTTTGTTGGTTTCCAATCTGCATCACCAACAGTTACCTAAATTCTGAGAAGAAAAGGTCTTAGCTTGCAGCTTCTTCCTTCTGAGTAGTCACTGCTTCAGCAACAGTAACTGCACCAAAACATTCAACAACTTTCTCTTGAAATCTTCACAGTGCCAAAAGCCCTCCACCAGACGATATATAGAACCAGCTACTCTCCATATCATTCCTGTGGAATCTTTTCGAAGGGATCATGTGACTCTCAGTCCAAAAAGTTACATAATTTGGTTTTGTTCAGCTGATAACTTTTGCACCGCACATCAAATTTATTTTAAAATAAATTTAATTTAATTTTTTTAAATTAAGTGAATTCTTTTACTCATCATTCATAAAAAGAAAAAATTATATATGATGTAAGGTTATGTGAGAATGATGAGTAGAATTTTTTAATTTCAAATACCCAAAAACAATACTCTCAAGATGGTAATAAAAATACTTAAAATACACTGTTTATTAATAAAACGAAATATCCATGCGTAATTTTCAATTTAAAAATGCTATAATCACAAATATATTTTATAAAAATAAATACATAAATTGACATGATTTTATGATATGATACGTAGGATTTACTTTATAATAAAAGTAGTTTTATAATCTAATATATTACATCAAACCATATCAATTTATATATAAATTTTTATGTGATCTTTTTGTAACTAAATTATCCTCAATTATCCTCACTCATCGCAAACTTGTTGATAAACAAGAATGGTTAAATTTATTAATCATGTATAAACCAATTGATTGAAGATCAATACCTTTTTTTTCCTTATATTACTGTTCACAAAATTATGAGAAATTCTAAATATCCAAATGAGTCCATGGACTTGCGATGTTTGGATACATATTCTTAATGGATGCCACCAATTTTATAAACTTTATTAATAAACCATCTCTAACAAATATTTAATTGTAAACTATTTTAATTAAAAACTCTCCCCTTCAAACAATTCCTCATGGCTATATTTGCTTGAGTAGAGATATGGATTATAATATTAAAAGGTATGCGAAAACCACCATGGCATTCAACATTTTTTTTAAGGTGTTTAATATACCTTAAAGGTAAAAATGATAAAATCCTTACTAAAAATGATAAAATCTAAAGGTAATAAAACAAAATCATATCAGTAATAGAGGGAGAATGTGTGATTTCTAGCATTATTCATTACATGCGGACTCCTTATGATCTCTCTACATGGCTCACCATTATTATCAATTTGTCTTCATTAATCGTCGACTCTGAGTTGGCCGTCATGGTTTATTCTACATATTTGTTTTTTGAAAATTACTATAGATACGAAAGAGTTTTATAAAAATAAATTTATAAACTGATGTAGTTTCATGTTATCTAATAGATCTATTTTACAATCTGATGAATAATATTAAACCACGTTAATTTGTGAAATTACTTTTACTATAGTCAATTTGTGAGATTATTTTTACATAATCTCTTTGTAAATAAAGTATTTCTCTTACTTTTAAGTTCTACATTTGACTAATGTTACAAATTACACCATTATCCACACTGTTAATGTGATAATGCTCAATAACCTTTGTACTCTTTTAAATCACGTACTCTATATATTTAATCATGTCGTGTTGTCTCTCTCTCTCTCGGGACCATCCAATCCAAATAAAAAGTAGTAAGAAATATTAAGGTTATGTTAGGTAGTGAGGTGATCGATCTCATATATTCTGTGAATAGTAGTGAAACAGTAATGATAGAATATTGATAGTAGTAAATAGTAATAAAAAGTATGTAAAATTAATAATAAAATAATAAATAGTAGTGGAGTATTCTCAGAATACTCCACCACCCAAACTAGCCCTAAGGCTCGGTTTGGATATAAGAAATGTTTCATCTCATCTCATCAATACAATTTTTTCAAATTCAACACAAAATATAATAAACAATTCAATTTTTTCAAAGTCCAAATCAATAATAATATTAAAAAGTAATATTCTAACAATATTTTATTCAACTTTCAACTTTTATCTTAACTCATCTCATCTCAACTCACTATCCAAACAGCACCTAAGGCCTTATTGGATGTTGAGATGAGATGAAAAATCTGTGAATAGTAGTTAAATAATTTGAATTAATATGTTTTATGGGATTTTGGAAAAAAAGAGAGAAAATATTGAATAAAATATTATAAAGTTAAAATATTATTATAATATAATTTTTTTAATATAATTCTTATTTTGGGATTTGAGAAAATTAAATTATTTTTTATGTTTTGTTTGTAAGTTTGAGAAAATTGTAATCATTAGATAATAATTAGATTAAAAATTAAAAAATTAAAAAATATTTATGTTTTAGTGATGTTTGGATGTTGAAATTAGATGAGATCTCAACATCCAAATAAGATGAGTCTGCAAAGACTTTTTTAAAAGAAAAAAACTTTGTAAATATCTTGATTTGAAGTTATACATTAAATTGTAAATTAGTTTTTTGTTTCAAATGAGAGGCTTGTACTGTTGAGCTCATAACTTTTCTTATGAGAATCCAACCCCTAGAGCATCGACAATGGTCTAGCCAATTAAAGTTAAAGTCAAAATTTGCCTAAAACTATATATTTTGTTGAAACCAAAACCATTCAACATATAACCCAACATTGATAATCCATATATTAGCTAAAATATTAATATAATATTATTTTTATAATAATAATTTATATATATATTTTTTTTCATATTTTACAACTACACTAACAAAATGTAAATTAATAATTAGAGATAGCAATATTAATAATCATGCAAAAAATCAGTTAATTAATATTATTATTGATAATGTTAATTAATAATTGAAGATAGCAATATTTTGGAATAAAATATGTGTTTTGACAATGAACAGTGTCTAGTCAAAGACGAAGAAAGGTTTGGCTTTATTGTAGCTCATATGTGCAGCTTTCAAATTTAGCTACTCTAATGTAAAAGGTTTTACTAATATAAAGCCAAAAGTTTTAGATGCATTGGCCGCTTCAATACCAGCGCTCTTACATACATACATACATACATACACATATATTTATATATATTTATTATGTAGGCTCGTTTCTCTCATCTTCCCAATGCTTCTCCTCTTCTCTCTTGGAAACGTCTTCCTTCAAACAAATAAAATTAACCAAATCTTGGGAGTTGATACGACCAAAAGCATTGGGTGGGCTGGGAATTAGAAGATTGTTTGATGTAAATAGGGCACTCCTCACAAATGCCCATCAGTAACTATTTTACCTAAAAATTTCAATTATTTTTCGAACAAGCTTGATGAGTGAGCTAAGATTAGAATTTTGTGAATAGTAATAAGATAGTTTGTGAATAGTAGTGAGATAGTTTGAGTTATGTTTTATGAAATTTTAGAAAAGGAGAAAGAAAAAGTTTAATAAAAAATATTATAAAGTTATAATAGTATTTTTTATTTTGTAAATATTTATATTTGAGTAATATTTAGAAATGAGATGAGATGAAAATTTTAAGATAAAAATTTTTTTCAAACAAACCCTTAGATTATATTTGGATGTTGAGATAAGATGAGAATTTTTAAAAATTTTGTGAATAGTGTTAAGATGAAAGTTTAAAATATTATTTTTTAATATTATTATTATTTTAGGATTTGAAAAAGTTAAAAATTAAAATTTGAAAAAGTTAAATTGTTTATTATATTTTATATGAAAATTTGAAAAAGATGTAAAGATGAGATGAGATGAGATAGAAATCAGAAATCTCATCTCCCCCCCCAAAAAAAACATAACTTTAATATTCAAGTTGAAATTTTTAAGAATTAATGGGGGCAAGAACCTCATAATAGTAACCCAATTTGTAAAGTCCAGCCCATAATATATTAGAAGCCCATTTGTCTAATTAGCTTTGACAGGGCACAAAACCAGTGTACAAAGCCACAAAGCTCAAGATCATGAAGCGACAAAAGGCTGAGAAAGATATTGGACAAAAGGGGACATGGAATAGAGAAAAAGGACTACACATTGGGTATATTCACCTTATTCTTCCCTCCTATCTCCATAAATATTGAAACAAAGAGTATGAGAGTGTTAAAACTTGTATAAATTATTATGCATAGTGAATTTTTCCTTTCTCAAGACCCGTGAACGTAGGTTTTAATGATAAACTACCTAAATTCCTATATCTCGCGTGACTTATTATTTATATTTTTTACATTTATTTATTGTTTAGACCATTAGCAAGCACTCTAATATGACTAAACTATGACTTACATTACTAAAAAATGTACAACACAAAGCATTTAACCTAAGTTGCACCACAGGTACATAAGCAGCATTTCTTCCAATTTTTTCCTTCCACTTATTGGCTCCTATATTTAGATGTATCATGTGTGACAAAGTTACCATGACGTGGAGGTCCATGTTCTAAAAATTTCCAAAGTATGCACCATGAATTATGATGGTCTATACATACTTAAATTATGCATAAAATAAAAATTGCCACTGTATAATTATTGTTGGCATAATTATTGTTGATTTGACATAATTTAAAATATTTTATATATCAAGCATTTGAATACTATTGTACAGTTATTTTACCTTTCATTATTTTTTATCACAATTAATGCTGATTTGACATAATTTAAGATATTTTATATACCAACCATTTAAATGACGGCTATTTAGTTCAAATATGCCAAACAATAAGCGTAATAAGGAAGAAGATAATTAAATCAATAATAAAATATACAGGTTAATTAATAATCACTTTATCATTATATTTTAATTCTCTTTTTACATAACATCAAATCTCGTTCATTTATTTGGTGGGGTGATATTTCACTTATTCCGGATATATAGGATAATTTAGAATATTCATGTGTAATATAGTACTGAGTAAAATAGAAGGAGTAATATTAGATATAGTCTTAGATTATATATGTAAGTTTCACTTATATGAAAAAAATCTATTTTTTAATTATGAACCCTATTTTTTAGCTTGCACACTACAAAACTATATACCGTATCCAACTGTATATAACATCATTACTCGATGATCAAAATCTTATGCCTGCCATTGATTCAAGGAGATAAAAGAGTCCCCCTCAAAAAAAAAAAAAAAAAAAAACTTGAAGTCCTACATGAATCTTTCACCTTCATGGAGGCCTAATGAATAAGATAATTATCCTCCAAAAGACCAAGTCATGGTACGTCATGTTGTCTCTGCATTCTTAAAATCAACCTCAACAAAGCCAAATAACACATTCTCATCCTTGTGGGGGGTGGCTCGCCGACCTTTGAAGGGTCAAGCTAGGACCAATTGTAGTACTGATCGTGATCAGATATATATCTGACCATTGGTTGGTTATTTTTTTTTTCTTTTAAATTTCTTTTCTATAGCTTTTTATTTATAATTTTTTAGATTTTATGAATATCCCATAAGATTAGTTACTAATGTGATAGTATTATCAACTTGTATGAAAAAGTACACTAAATACATATAAGACCTTTTAATTAAGGAAAAAGCTACTCTCTACCGCTGTATTTTTTTAAAATTTTTTTTACTAATTAATAATTAAGTATTTTTTAATAATATTTTATTTTTAAAAAAAATTAAAAAAATACGTATAAAAAAAGAAGAAGAAAAATATAAAATAAACCTGTGAAAATCTCAAAGAACTCCCAGCGATGGCTGTAGAGCCATCCCTTAAATAATTATGTTTCAGTTGCATGTCTTCCTTCTCAACTTAATATCATATATATAAGTCAACCCCTTTTTCACGATCAGTGCAAGCTGTATGCATGCATTGAAACATGCAATTTATATATTATTGTGAAATACTTTTCAAAGTTACTGTTACAACAAACCTCAATATTGATGCAGACATGCCGTGCCGTCACTGCCACTACTGAACATGAGGTACTTAATTTCTTAGTTTCATATCAGAACAGATGTTCATATAATTAAGTGATCATTAATTAAACCTGTCCTACAATTTTGACCTTAATTGCGTTTTCATACATAGTAAATTGAATATATATATATATCCCTCATGACCAATATCTTGCATATTTAGAGAGAAAATTGAACATATTGATCTAGCTAGCTTGGTGTAAAACAAACAAATTAAACTATGATTCTGGTTAACACCGGAAAGAAAAAAATTACCACTCATCAAACATATATATATTTATATATATTAGACATGATATTGGACAAATATGTATACTCAAACGTCATATGTTTTTTTTTTAATCCGTTTAATTCTGGGTATCTAAAGAAGTATGAAATTATCTTTTACAGATGATACGTACAAATTAATTTCAGAATTCCCACTTTGGAGGAGGAAGAAGAAGAAGATCAAGAATAAAGAAAGATTACAGAGAGATCTATCAGCTGCAAGCATATGTGAAAGAACCTCAATGGTGCAATGGGTTTGGTCCAGTTGGGACAAGTCGTTTTTCAACTCCATAACGTGGGTCAATCTCACTTCCAGCTGGTCCAGGCTGCACTGCCGGCATGTGACTACGTTGATGGTGGTGATGATGCCGCCGATGCCGATGCCGATGCCGGAGGAACCCGGAGAAGTCGATTTTGCTAGCTATTAGTTCCCTGTTGCTCAAACTGTGATGAGAGATGGGTAATTGACTATTGTGATCAATGCTGCTCATGATATTCTTGGTATTGAAACTAAAACACGACCCATGAAAGAATATTAACAGGAGAAGAAAGAGCCAAAGAATGGGAGTGACCAAATGAAAAAGCCTCAGAGCCATGGTCTGGTAGGGGATGTGGAGAGAAGCGAATCAAGGGATGGCATCGAGAGATGGAGAATTTGAAGGGATAAAGTGAGAAAAAATGGAGTTTTTAGAGAAAAGAGGGTTTTGGAAGCTTGAATTAATGTGCTAGCTAGGCAGCATATATAAGAAATGTTGCAGAAGGTTGACATAGGCCGATCCAGAGTGTTTGCTTCCATAAAAATTCACCATAGCTAGTTTATTTCTATATTCTACACACACACAAAGAGAGAGAGTTTAATAAGGTCCAGTTGATGCGGAGAGGGAGCAGAATGGTCGAGCATTCATCTTCCAATGCCAACTTCCTTTGCGTTCAAGCAACTGAGGGCCATTAAAAGCAGATTGTCAAACATTGAATTATAATATATATACATATATATATATATATAAAAGATAAAAAAAATAGAGAGATGAGCAATGTATATACATTGTTAAAATATGTCGCACATGAAAGGGTAATATGGACATTATTTGGACTTAATGAGATAAGGTGATTATTGGCTTTGGAAAAGAGATGCTAGGGAAAGTTATTTTCTTATCTACCTACTTTAATGGGAAGTAGGATGATTATTGGTTTTTTTGTTTTGTACGTAGGAATTGTCCTCTCTCTATCCACAGTTTCATTTTTCAGATTTTCCCATACGTTCTGTTCTGGTGAAGCGAAGAAAAGGAGTTAAGTGATAGAAATAATTTCTACAAGCTTTCTTCAAGAAGGAGATTTCATTATGGCTGATTCCGTTATGTTTTATGAAATACTTATTTCCTCATAAAAGATGATTATGTGGTATCAGAGCATGGTTGAAACTATCATGGTTGAAGTTTTATGTGCAACGTTTTGTGTTCGGAACTCAGTGTTCACTGATTCCGAAAAGAGAAAAGATATTTACAACTGTGAATTATACAACAGTCGTGTAATCGTTTTGAAAAAAGTGAATAAAATATGAGACCCACATGAAAAAAATTAATTTCATAATAGTGACCCTTACTCTTTTTCAAAACGATTACGTGATGTTTCCACACTTCATAGTTGTATAGGGCTCACTATTTGTTTAAAAGATTACTTTTTGGTGAGCATTTGTTGGGCCGTATGGTTTAATGGATGCAGACCATTTTTTTATTGTTTGATTTCGTATGGCCCACTTACTTGTTTTATGATAATAAATTAGTAATGGTGGCTACGTTATGGGCTCACTTGTATTGGGTTAATAATTGTATTTATGCATGCATGGGCTGAACTATTATGGGCCGGATTTTGCATGTAATTGAGAAAATTAAAAGAGAATGCTAGTATAGGGTTTTGAACACAGAGCATAGTGTTCAAAACAATGCATGCTTACCAATTGAGCTACTCTCTTTCATGATAATAATTTTATTCTGGGATATTATTTATTTGTTTTGAACGTGGACAGATTTCTGCTTGGTTATATATCAATCAATATTTATATTATGGTTAGCATGTTGTCACCAAAGTGATCTTGCTGGAATGATCATTTGATTATTATGGTTTGACTCAAAGGTGCACCAACTTTCAAGTAGTCATTAAATTAATTAGAATAACTGATAGAATGATAGTGAGATTGGAATGGATGCCCAAAGGTGACAAACCAATCAAACTTTGAAGGGTTATCAATTATGCCTAGGGGAGTGAAAATCACCATTAAATTTGAATATTAGTATATTTCACTAGTTAATCCAAAGATTGAATGCAATATTACTAATGGAAGTGATTTTCTCAAAGCATTAATGTCGTGATGATTTTATTGCAGTGTCAGTTCCTGTTTCGATTCATTTGCTAGCTTCTTCTGTTTCGATCTTTAATGGAACTAATTTATTTGACTGGAAGGAACAGATCCAGTTTCACCTTCGTGTTCTGGATCTTGACTTAGCATTGTGAATTGACAAACCGGCTGCTGTTACTAAAACAAGCAGTTCGGAGCAGCAAGCTTTGTCTAAGTCATGGGAAAGATCGAACAGATTAAGCATCATGTTTATGCGAATGTGTATTGCGAACAATATTAAGTCAATGCTTCCTCAAATTGAAAATGCAAAGGAATATTTCAAGGCTGTGGAAGATCGTTTTCGTTCAGCTGACAAGTCCCTTGGAGGGAGATTGATGGCTGAACTTACTACCATGAAATTTGATGGTAGCCATGGAATAAATGAACATGTCCTTGAAATGACCAATCTAGCTGCTAGACTCAAATCTCTGGGTATGAATGTTGATGAAAGTTTCTTTGTTTAGTTCATTCTGAATTCCTTACCTACTTAGTATAGGCCATTTCAAATTCACTATAACACTATTAAGGAAAAGTGAAATGTGAATGAATTGGCGAGTATGTTAATTCAAGAAGAGGCAAGGCTTAGGCAACAAAGACAACATTCAGTTAATGTTATGAGTCATGGAGTTGGAAGCAAAGGAAAGAAACTGAAGAAGAATTTCAAGAAAGATCCATTGAAGGTTGTGGGACCTTCTTATCATGTCAATGGGGCTTGCAAAAGATAACATAATGGACCGAAATGCTATTTCTATCATGGCTATGGGCATTTATAGAACAATTGCCCGAAATGTAGAGCTTGGTTCGAGAAGAAGGGTAAGCTGTTGGCTTATGTATGTTTCGAATCAAATATGACACAAGTTTTCTTATACATGGTGGATTGACTCTGATTCTACTATTCATCTTTCAAATTCGATGCAGAGATACCTTTCGATCTAGAACATAAAGGAAAATGAGCATTTTTTAGTCTTGGGAAATGGAACTCAAGTACCAGTTGTTGGTGTTGGAACTTTACGTTTGTTTTTAGAGTCAGGCCACTATTTGGACCTATTTGATACTCTTTATGTTCCTACTATTTCTAGAAATTTAATTTCCATGTCAAGACTTGATTATGATGGTTATGCTTTGTATTTTGAATATAAGGGTTTTCTTTTGTTGAGAAATGATTCATTTGTTGGTTCTGGTGTTTTATCTTAGGGGTTATATAGATTTAATCTTAACAAAAATTTTGCTAAAACACTCCTCACCCTGTATCATGATGTTGGAACTAAACATAGCAGAGTTAATGAGAATTATTCTTTCTTGTGGTATAAAAGACTGGGTTATATATCCAAAGAAAGAATGGAAAGATTGGTAAAAGATGGGATTCTCTCAAATCTTTATTTTATTGATTTCGATGTATGTGTGGATTCCATTAAAGGAAAGCAAACCAAACATACAAAGAAATGTGCCATAAGAAGTGGAAAACTTTTGGAGATTGTCCATACTGATATATGTGAACATTTCAACTCACCATCTTTTAGTGTAGAAAAGCACTTTATCACTTTCATCGATGATTTCTCACGTTACGGTTATGTCTATTTGTTGCATGAAAAGTCTCAAGTAATAAATGCTTTAAAGGCATATATTGCTAAAGTTGAGCGACAATTAGATAGAAAGGTGAAAATTATTTGATCAGATAGAGGTGGTGAGTATTATGGAAGGTATGATGGAATAAGACAGTGTCTAGGACTGTTTGCTAAATTCCTAGAAGAGCATGGTATTTGTGCACAATACACAATGCCTAGTACGTCTCGGTAGAATGGTGTGGCTGAAAGACATAATCGTACTGTTATGGAAATGGTTAGGAGTATGTTAAGTAGCTCCTCAGTACCCATTTCATTATGGATGGAGGCCCTTAAGACAACTATTTATTTGTTTAATCGAGGTTCCTAGTAAATCAGTTCAAAAGACTCATTTTGAATTGTGGATGGGAAGGAAACCAAGTATGAGACACTTTCATATTTGGGATTGTCTAGCAGAGGCTAGGATCTATAATCCACATGAAAAGAAGTTGGATTCTAGAACTATAAGCGGGTACTTTATTGGTTATCCAGAGAAGTCCAAATGGTATAGGTTTTACTACCTTAACCATAGTATAAGAATTGTTGAAACCGAAATGCCAGATTCCTTGCAAATGGTGAAATTAGTGGGAGTGATGTATCATGTAATGTGGTAATCAAAGAAGTTCGAGTGCCTATCCTGATACTCGTAACTTTAATGGAAATTTTTGTTTCTCCAATTGTCGAACAATATGATAACATGGAACAACAATCTAGTGATTAGTCACTCCATAATGAGAATGTCACCAATGAACTGGTTGCCGAACAATCACAAGGAATAGCATTAAGGAGATCTCAAAGAGAAAAGAGATCATCTATTTCAGATGAATATTTGGTATATCTACAAGAATTTGATTATGATTTAGGGACAAGTAAAGATCTGGTTTCATTTTCACAAGCCATTGAAAGTAGTGATTCTGAAAAGTGAGTCAATCCTATAAATGATGAGTTGAAATCAATGGAACAAAATGAAGTTTGGGACGTCGTTGATTTGCCTGAAGGTTTTAAGACAGTCGAGTGTAAGTGGGTCTTTAAGACCATACGCAACTGCAATGGCAATATTGAACGACATAAAGCTAGACTTGTTGCAAAAGGTTTCAATAAAATGAAGGTGTTGATTACAAAGAGACGTTATCTCCTGTATCAAACAAGGACTCTCTTAGGATCATAATGGCTCTAGTGGCTCATTTCGATTTGGAGTTATACCTAATGGATGTGAAAACTGCTTTTCTGAATGGGAATTTAGATGAAAATGTTTATCTGGATCAACTTGAAGGTTTCTTGATTAAAGGAAAGGAGTATATGGTATGCAAATTAAAGAAGTCAATTTATGAACTTAAATAAGCTTCTAGACAATGGTATCTTAAGTTTAATGATACCATCACATCCTTTGGATTTAAGGAAAATACCGTTGATTGGTGTATATATCTAAAGGTTAATGGAAGTAAGTTTATTTTCTTGATTTTGTATGTTGACGATATATTGCTTGCCAGTAATGATTTTGGTTTACTGAATGAAACCAAGAGATTTTTTTCTATGAACTTTGAAATGAAAGATATGGGTGAAGCAACTTACGAGATCGAAAGTGTGGAGCAAATCGATTTGCCAAGGTATTCCAAACGTATCGAGAGATGGTTAGTCCATAAATTGTTGACAAAACCTTCTAAAAAAATGTGACATTCAACTATGCCAAAATAAATTGATCATTCTTCAAGCATAATAAAAAATATGGTCTTCTTAGTATCATTAACAATAAAATGAGGAAGAAAAGGGTTTGAGCTATCAACAATACTCGGGAGGTCGTGGCTATGCAGTACTGGTATGAATTGAGTAGTCCAGTTGAGTTAGTTGGTGCTGTTGAGTTTGACAAAGATTGATATTGGGGATAACAAAGGTAGTGGAGGATGCACTTCAAGAGGCCATATAAGATCTGGTGGGGGTGAGCTAGAGTGGCTTTGATGCCAAGATGGAAGAATTGAGATGATTGGTTCAAGTGATACCAGCTTAATGCATATTCACGTATGGAAAATGCTAGAACTCTCGCCGGGGGCTCCCGCTGGGCTCTAGTGTTTTTTTATATGTGTTTTTTTAGTTCTTTTTTTTTTATATAGATGTTTTTAATAATTGTAAATATTTTACAAAATAAAACAAAAATCACAATATTATTAAAAAAAATTTCTTAATTATGAAGTAAACTAAAAAATTATAATTTTATATTTTACTTCGTGATTAAGGAAGTATTGTTTAATGATTTTTTTTACTTTCTTATTAAGGAAGTGTTTTTTAATGATATTTTAAATTTAAGAGAAAAAAGCTAGAGCCCCGTTGGGAATCTAGAGAATCATTAAAAAACACTTTTTTGATCAGAAAGAAAAAAAATTATTAAAAAATATTTTTTTATTTTACTTTGTGATTAAGGAAGTATTTTTTAATATATATTTTTTTACTTTTTGATTAAGGAATTGTTTTTTAATGATATTCTAAATTTATTTTATTTTTTACAAAAATTTAAAAAGTATTAAAAATTTTATATAAAAAATAATTTTTGAAAAAACACATGAAAAAACACACTACACCCCCCAGCGGGGGCTGTAGCACTACCCTTCATGTATTTATAATAATATTTATATATTTAAATAAGAAATTTTGAAATACAAATTTAAAGACTACATACAACAAGAGTCCAAAGGTTTTGCTGTCTTTGAGTTTGGTGTGGACATCTTTGGTGTACTAGATATCTTGTCTAACAATGAGTACCTAATTGGATTGTCATATGTGTAAAGAAAGAATCCAGTTTACTACTCTTAGGCTTCGTTTGGTTACACAAATCAAGTTATTTCATCTTATATAATCATTATCACTTTTTTAAATTTCTACACAAAATATAATAAACAATTCAATTTTTCAAATCTTAAAATAAAAATAATATTAAAAAATAATATTTTAACAATATTTTATTCAACTTTCAACTTTTATTCTCATCTCATCTCATATGCATAACCAAACGAGGCCTTAGTGTCTTTTCTCATTCCTTAATTAGTCCAGTTGCACAATTTCTAGATGATATGAGTTCCAGAGTGCAAACTTGTTATGAATACAAATTGGTTTACAAATATAATTGATGGGATATTATTGGTAGCATATTTCTTCTGAATAGATGTATGATTGTCAAAGAGAATTTCCCATATGAGGTCATTTTAACAATATTCATTGTAAGGAGCCGGATCGAAATTGAATAAGATTTTCAAGATTATTTCTCATCATTTTTCAATTTCTATGAAAATTAGGGGGCAGCTCTCCAAGAGTACCATCTCTCTCTCTCTCTCTCTCTCTCTCTCTCTCTCTCTCTCTCTCTCCAATTTTACCTTTCCAGTTGATCTATAACCTTCCAGTTCCAGCAAAATCTTATCTTCTTTGCCTCATCAATTCCTTTCAAAACATACGAAAGAATTTCCACCAACAGAAGATTGCAAAAAGGGATGAGTATGGGGGAAGTAATTTCTTGTCCATTTCCAAGGACTTTCCTAATCTCTATATATTAATATCCTTTTAGATCATATAACTTCACCAATATCATACAAATTTTCATAATAATCTTACCAATAATATCATACAAATTTCTTGTCCATTTCCAAGGTCTTTCCTATTCTGTTGCTTCTGCACTTGAATATTACTCAATTCTTTCTCCTCCAAATCTTGGCTGTTTCTCAGTGACTATGCCACTTTTTGGTGGTCCTAACAAGGGTTTGCATGATCAGGACAGATGAAAAATAATTAAGTAGATCAATACGTGTAATCATACTTACTATCTTTGTCATAAGTTCTGGAAAAATAATATTGTCGTCTCAAGTTCTCGTCCATATTACTTGAAGGTTTCAAGAGTAAAAGAGATCGGCATAAAGTTGGCAATATAATATGAGCGGTGTTACTCTACCACCTGGGCATGCCCACTTTGTGTGCTGCTTAGTATAATTTGCATTTTGCATTTTTTTTTTTTTTGCATTTTATTTCAAATATATTTTTAAACATTTTAATATTAAAAAAAATACCAATACACTAATAGTCATTTTCTTAACAATTAAAAAAAATTAAAAAAATAAATAAATATATGAGTAGTCAAAATGAGGTGGCATACTAACATTTTTTATATAATATATACTGATACTCGTGTAGATTTTTCGAGTGATTTCAAATACTGAAATGTTTTAGGTTTCACTAATAAATGCAATGATTTTGTCAGTTGAAACCCTCAAATTTGAAATATCTTGATCTGATAATTAGTTTGATCTCTATGAAAATCTAGGTTTTAAGGATGAGGATGGACCAACTTATATTAGGGTTGCAAAATTCATTGTAAAGTTGATACCAGTGTGGCCAATAGCAAATTCCATTAACCATTGAATGATCATATTAAAGTTGACCTAATTAACCAAGCCAAAATAAATCAATAAAAATATATATAATTGTTGCAGTTGACCAAATTAACCAAGCTCACATACCGTTTAAGAAGAAATGGAAGGTGGCCTACCACTGGGAATTATTTAGTGGCTTCTTATCTGTCTAAGTCCATGGAGAGGAAACTCTCAGACATGATCATGAGCAATTTCACACACGCATTCATACATAAAATAATTAAGAGAAATAATATTTGCAGTCGTAGAGTGCGTAAGTTTTATACAATCTTTTTTAAAAAGTGAGTAAATATGAGATTCACATAAAAAAACTAATTTTTAATAGTAAATTTCACTTTTTTTCAAAACAATTACTCGACGCTTACACAGTACTCTCTATAAGATCAAATTGTAATTATACATTTAAAGATATATTCAGTAGTTTGATTCTTATGAATGATCTGTCCTTTCATGGATCTGAAAGATTGGTTTGGAAACACAAGGATGTCCAATGTATATCCACTGAAATGGATTGCAAATATTTAGTTTATAATTAAGTGGCAACTATCCCTTTCTTAATTAATATTATCCCAATATTCTGTGTAATTAATCTATTTTTGTGGCACGGTAAGATCATAATAAATAAGACCGTAAATTTCATATTAAGGTTGTGTTGGAGTAGTGAGATGATCTCATATATTCTGTAAATAATAATAGAATATTAAATAGTATGTGAAAAATAATAATAAAATAATAAATAGTAATAGATTATCCAAACTAACCCTAAAACTGTCAATTTAAATTCAAAACTATCGTTTTTGATAATTTACGAGCTCAACTCGAGTTTATCTATTAAAATCAAAGACTTTGATCATATAAAAGATATGAGTTATTTTATTTTTAAATCAGTGTGTAGAACACATTATCTATATTATTTAAGTGTCAAAAATCACATAGACTTAAGAATAGAATTTCTCAAAAGATATAGAACTCAATTTTTTCACAACCATCAAGTGTGTTAAACGAGATAACTTGTGAATCAGGGTAAGAATTTATAATCCCAAATTCAATGTTAAATTGAAAAGAAAAGAAAAAAAAAACTAATGGCTGCAATTGGTCAAAACCAATTGGTGGATCCAAAACAAATGAGAAACGCACAAAACTTTCCGACGCAAGGACGGCCATACGCCGACCAAGTTGCATGCGCACTACTGAGAAAAGATAATAAGAAAGTTTCAGATATTTACAGTCATCACTCTTTCTAAAAAATAAAAATTTTTTCTACGATCATATTTACATATTTTTTTTATATATTTTATTAATGTGATTGGTTAAAATAAATTATTTTAATATATAAAAGAATTCTTTAAAAAAATTAATAAATTTATTTATTTTTAAATGAATATATGATACTTACATAATTTATAATTATATTTAATATTAATTAATAAAGTTTGGTCTAAGAATTTATATCTATTTTTGCAGACAAAAAAAAGTAAACAAAAGATAATATTATTAAATATACTTTTGTTCACGCACGCCACTTGTGTTGGCTAACCGTACGTCACTTTTGTTTATTGGGTTTCTAGCTCCGAGTGCACGACACGTGGAAATCATGTTCCATGCATAGCTCTCGAAGTGGGGTTTACTTTTATCTCCACAAACTAGTTGCGAACATAATCCTCCACTCTTTTTTTTTCTCTTATGAAAAATACAGTAATGCTAATTATAGTTTTGTTGTGTGAGAGTTTCGAGGATTTTCGTTAAAAAAAAAAGTCGAGCTGACTATTAAAAATATATGTTTTTTAAGTGAGTTTTAGATTTGTCTTCAATTTTTTTAAAAGAAGAGTACAGACTTACGTATTCTAAGACTATAAAAATATATATATTATTTTATATATAATAACAAAATAGGAACTTACTAGTGTTATTTTATATAGAGTTCTTCCATATTAAAAGCACTCCTAATAGATTTTTTATTTTATTCTTTGAAATATATCACCAAAATTTATTTTTTCAATTTTATATACTGATTTTTCTAATATACCATACATAAGCTTATCTATTTTTTCTGTATATCATTTAAATATTATATTTTTTAATATATTTTATTCATTTCAAATAAAATAAAAATTAGAAAGTAAATAAAGAAATGAATAAAGAGTAAAAGGTTTAGAGAGAAATAAATTAAATATTTATATAAGTGTAAATAGTGTTCCATAGATGTAGAAATGTTACGGTAGCAAACTGGATATTAGTTATAAAATGCATAATCTATTGGATGGGCTATATTGAACTATTTCTTTCAAATTTTACAAAAACATTGGTTTTACATAACACATCAGTTCGGATTTTTTTTTTTAAATTTGAAAAATGTCAGTTATTTAGAAGAGCAATTGCTATCTCATAAATGAGTTTAGGGGTGTAAGGAGTTCGGTTCGAACAGGAAAAACTGATCGGACCAAACCATTCGGTCCGGATTGGACTAGGCCAAACTCTAGACCGATTGGTCTTGATCCCATAAATTGTGGATCGAAAAAATTCGGTCTAGTCTCGGGGTCTATAAATTTTGGACCGGACCGGACCGAACTTGTATATACATTTTAAGAATATTTTTAATACTTTAATATATTAATTTTATATAGTAATTATATAAGTAAATGATGTACTTTTTATCTAATTTATTATCATTGACTATATAAAATATTTTTTTTAATGAGTAATGTGTGTATAGCATTACTTTGTGCTCATAAAATATAAAAGAAAAAATCTATTATGAGGTCCTTTGCAACTGCACACACCACACACCAGTGATATGGACTGCACATAAGAGGTATAAAAAAATATGCTTGCTTCCTCCCCTAAAACCTTTGTCCTCTCTCTCTCTCTCATGAAAACTCACACTCGAGTAATGCTATACACCACACTGTCATCCTATTCTGATCATATTAAGTAATATGTAGTACATCATCACTATTAAATAATAAAGAAGAATGCAATAAATGATCATTTAATGGTGACAAATGTGACACATCTTACTTAGTGAGATGGTAGTATGATTAGGGGTGTTTATCGGGCGGTCCGGATAAAAAAAACTGATCGGACCGGACCGGACTGAGTTCATTCGGTCCGGTCCACGGTCCAAATTTTATAGGACCGAACTCATTCAGTCTGGTCCACGGTCCATGCGTTTTTTGGACCGGACCGAACCTAAAAAAAAA
>QEOT01009413.1:0-28061 GCA_003123785.1 Pterocarya stenoptera
GATCACCAACCAAGCTCCCGTACATGACTTGGGTCATCTCGCTCTCTCGATTCTCTATCTGCTGCTTCTTTAGTAGCTCCTCGGATTTGATTATTCTTTGTCCCAAGAAACTTTCTTGGTTCACCATTTTTCTGCTTTGTTCCGCCTTAGGCATGCTCTTAAACCTCGCAATCACACTTTGTGCTCCCAAGGGGGAAGGCCAAACCTCAGGTTCTGGGTCATAGGGACTGTAAATAATTGCACATGTTTGGACTGCACAGAGGGTACTAAGCTCACTCATCTTCTTCAACAACCCCTTCTTCCTTTTCTTGAAAGTGGCCTTCCTTGCACTATCATTTGCTATGTATGCAAGATTTACTTTCTTTCTCGTCATGGCTAGATCTATAGGGAAATAATTTCTCAAGAAAGATATGTTTGGGGTTAATGTTTGACAATATTTTTCCCAAAAAAACATGGTATATATAGAGTGAAAAAGGTGCCTATATTAATGTGGTAGATTGGTTGGACAATTTATTGTTTTCAAGATTCTCATAAATCTTTGGACAAGTATTATTTTGAGTTTCATGGATAAAGCGAGTTTGGAGGCTTTGAAGTTGAACTCTTGTGCAAACCTTAATATTAAGTTGTCTTGATGCATCGCAGGACGTGATTATGGGTAAATTTTATTCCGGCTCAAAACGTCAGGATCCTCGCGATATCATCATTCTAGTTTTTATGACAGAGACAAAGATATACAATGCTCGGCCATCTGGTGATGTTAAGTTGCCGAGTCTATGGGCATTGATCAATTATATATAGGGATTCGTACGAATTGTTATATATATATATATATATTAAGAGTTTTGCTATGTATAAACAAATTTGTGTACCAATCTGCGTATTAATGTTGTTACCTTCATATTCTAAATTCAAATTAGCACCATCGCTTCCAATTAGATTTTTTCATATATTAATCAAATATATATACGGTGTCTACACGTTGCGTCTATCTTCTTCTGAAGTCTTTCATGTTTAAAATTTCATTTATAGTATTAATTATAAATTAAGTGACATACTAAAAACTGAAGAAAAATGAAGTGTCATGCAAGTGTTTATAATTAATTTAAAAGGCAGAATACGTGGCAAAATCTGAATGGCCTAATTATAAAGTAATTACTGCTGGAATTGTAATAAACCTTTCATAAAAATTAATCTAGAAAATCTAAACTCATTAATTATTTACTTTATTAATTTGTCTTGAATAAGAAATATGAGTGAAAATACTAGCTGAGACTGACTTGGCGCCGAGACAATTAATTGTGCTAAATACATTAAGGATTATTACATATATATTGTCATTAATAATTAAAAGTCACCATAGATATTTGGCAAGCTACAATGGCACTGATCTTGCGCATTTGCTTCTCTAACATGTACATGCTATATATATAAATTAAGCTGGTGTAACTGATCAGTATTGTGACAGCCTAATCTATGAAAAAGTTGCTCTTTTTGTACTCTCAAAATTAACTTCAAGGAGCAAAATCGAGGGCCGGTGCTGTATAAAACTTGTACCTTATATTTAATTAGTATTGTTAATTTTAACAACTCATAGTCTTTATAAATTAAGTGGCAGAGTATTTATAAATTAAATGACACACAGAACAACAGAAAAGCTCAAACCATATGGCTGCTTCCCTACAGATTAACATCAACGTACGTCTCTGCTTCACTTGCATGCAGGGGCTTCTGGTATAGGCGACATAAAATGGAATTTGATAAGATTCAATTGAGTCCTCAACAAGTGACTAATCATGCATTGGGTCTACTACACAACTTCAAAGCAGTTTTAACCAAACCAAGAGCACAACTCAAAAATCATCTAAGGTGGATGGCTCCTCCAGATGGTGCTCTAAAGGTCAATACAGATGGGTTTATGTTTGGGGATCTCCTTAAAGCAGGAGTTGACTTTAAGCAAGTGACTATTAGTGTATTGATATTCTTTTTTATTTTTAAAAAATATTTAAACATGTTTAAAAAATATTTAAAATAAAAAGTAAATAAAACAATGACATGAGTATTGCCAATGTTGTAATCTCCCTCAATATCGAGTGGAGTAATTGTATTCATGTATATATAGAATTACAAGAGTTGACTATACAGAAGAAGGCCCCATATATAAAAATAGATTAAATCTAATGGACCATTTGACACATGACTAGAATGTGAAAAAGGAAAACGATGACTTTTGCCCTGTTGGCAAGACTTGCAAACCCCTAGAACTTTATTTGAGGAAACTGGAAGGGACGCCTTGGAAATGAGTTGCTTGACAGTTTGGAATGAAGCATGGCCAAGACGAGTGCCACACATCCAACGAAACACGCTGACAAGAGAAAGCTTGTGGCGTACAAGGAGGATAGAAAGGATAGAGACCACCCTTAGTTTTGCTGCGGAACAAGAGCTTCTTGGTGCATTCGTCCTTCACAGAAAAATATCCGACATGAAATTCAATAAAAACATTATTATCTGTCGTAAACTGACTCACAGACACAAGATTATTTTTAATGTGAGGCACATGCAAAATGGATTTCAACTTAAAAGTAGAGTTGTCAAGAGAAAGTTGGGAGGAACCAATATGACTAATAGGCAAACCTGCGCCATCCCCAACTTAGATGGTATCTATTCCTTGGAATGGTTCAATACCAAGATTTAAATTTTGAAAATCATTGGTTAGGTGATGCGTGGCGCCGGTGTCAATGTACCAGTTTGGATAATTGGATGTTTGTGGATGAGCCACAAAAGCTTGCATAGGTGGTTGGGTGCCTTGATAAGATAAGTCAAGCCGATGATAACATTGTACTGCATTATGCCCACTTTTTCTACACAATTGACAAACAAGGTGTGATACTCCTTCAGAAAAATTGCCTTGTGAACCGCGACCTCAGCCACAGTTGTGCCTGCCTCGACTATTTTGAAAGGATCGTTGAGGGGTCCTTCCACCACAACCACGTGAATGATCATTCCGTGTGGCGACATTTGCTGACCCAATGGCTATACCCAAAGCAGAATTTTGCTTCTCAAGTCTTAGTTCAAAGCTTAGCAAATGAGCATATGCATCTTCAAGAGAAAACTGATCAACTCTCGTAGAAATAGAAGTGTCAATGGAGTTATAGGATGAGTCAAGGCCAACAAGAATATATGTGAGGAATTCCGAATCACGAAGTGTTTCAAGGCCCACCTCGTGGGTGATAATTGATTCCGAAAGAGAAGACATGAGAGCACCAAGGATTACCTGATCCTGGTTGTACCATTGAGAAAATTCTGGATTGGGAATAGTTTGGTAACAAGGTTGGTGGAAGTAATATGAATTGTTGGTGGAGGACATGTGATTATTCCATCAACATAGCTAATCAATTGTTGGCCTCTGAGATATGGTAGAATCTGTGCTCGCCATAGAAGGAAGTTATCATTATTGAGTTTATTGGTAACAAGGTTTTGAAGGCTAAGTGGAGCAGAAAGAGACATTGTTTGGAGAAAAAAAAATGGAGAATGTCGAGTAAGTGACTAGCTGAAATGGTAGTGGATGTCGTGGGAGCATGATTCTCTTAGATGTTGGTCTTTTGGCTTTGTGATACCATAATAAAACAATGAAAGTATTGCAAATGATGTAATCTCCCTCAATATCGAGTGGAGTAATTGTATTCATGTATATATAGAATTACAAAAGTTGACTATACAGTTGGAGCTTAACAAGTATACAAGGAAAGTAATAACAGAGAGATATGTAGGCAGCAATCACGGGAGCTGGTCTGGTGCAAGAGGATGAGGCATTTCAGTAGCCGAATCCATAGTTGCCTTATTAAAAAGCCAAAAAAAAAAAAAAGGTACAATTTGCACTAGGGCACACCAAGTGGGTAAATTGAGGGGGCATAGTTGCAATACCCTTCTCTCTTATTCTGGTTGATATGTCACATTCCCTGCAACAATATTTTTGCAACCAAAATAATAGTTTTGGGACGATTTATATATGAAGTCATTTAAATAATTGATTAGAGACGACACATCTATTATCATTAACCGTATCTTAGATTAATAGTATAATTCCCTTCTGAAATTCTTAATAAATATTATGATAAGACTTTATTTGTTTCTCTCTTTTCTACTAAGCCTTAAAGGTTTGACATGCATGCAGCACAATATCAATATTATTACAAAATATATATAGAGGGGAGCCGCGTCAAATTACATTAAATTTTGGAATTTCTAGAACAATATTCTTGCAAATTAAATTCGTGCCACAAATGGAAATCATTTACTATGAAGAAGGTTAAGCCCTCCTAGTCATGCATGCATGATTGTTTATATGGTATATCAAAGATTTTTTCTAATTTAAGCAAAAAATTATTGAATATTATAAAAAAAAAATCACAACAAAAAGAGATCCAGGAGGAATTCAAACGCACGAACGAATTAAGTACGGGAGTACTTAAGTTCAGCACAAGTTATATATAACTAATATAAATTGGGTTTATTATCACAAAAAATAAGATCAATATTATTCAATTTGGGCAAAAAGGATGATCATGAGATCATTCATATGAATATAAAAAAGTAATGGAGCTATTCCAATTAGACCTGAGATCTTTTGGCGATTCAAACTAATTAATTTAGAATTAAACAAATAATAAGAAAAAGAAAGATCAAAGACCCACATGAATATTCATATCCTATATATATAGGAAACCCTTTGAAGGAAAGGCAATGAGGCATACATACACGTTCTTAATTCACAGATTCACTCAATATATACTTGCATTGCCTCGTTCTTAATTTATTCAGATTATAATCTGTGTAACGATGAAATATCAGAAGGTGCATTTTTTCACTATTTAGGGGAAATTAAAAGTAGACCACAAACTGTTATTATTATTACTGAATGCATACGGCAGCATGCAATCTTCGACGTTCCTCCCAACGTTTTCGTTCGATCTCAGCATCTCCATTAACCATTGAGAATTCTCGTCATGTGATGCTG
Organism: Pterocarya stenoptera; assembly: GCA_003123785.1. Lineage (NCBI taxonomy): Eukaryota > Viridiplantae > Streptophyta > Magnoliopsida > Fagales > Juglandaceae > Pterocarya > Pterocarya stenoptera. The sequence goes on from QEOT01009413.1 coordinate 5,015, forward strand.
CCATCTCTTCGTCCCTCAATCGAAAACCCGCGTTCTGATGATCATTGGGTTTGAATTCCATTGACAACTGCTGATTCTCACCATATATCTCCTGACCGGTATGATTAATATGGCCTGCAGTCACGACTTGGGGAGGAGGCATTATTTGTTCTCGAAGGGACTTGATTCTCTCGTCAATCTCCTCTACCGTTTTCTCTATGAGACATCCCAAGTTGTTCAAGTCTACAACGCCCAGATTTTGCAGCCCTTGATCTCCAACCAAGCTCCTGTACATGACTTGGGTCATCTCCAACTCTCTGCTCTCTCTTTGCTGCTTTTTCAGTTGGTCCTCCACTTTGATTATCCTTTGCCTCAGGAAACTTTCTTGGTTTACCATTTTTCTGCTTTGTTCCACCTCAGGCATGCTCTTAAACCTCGCAATCACGCTTTGTGCCCCCAAGGGGGAAGGCCAAACCTCAGGTTCGGGGTTATTATAGGGACTGTAAATAATTGCACATGTTTGAATTGCACAAAGGGTACTCAGCTCACTCATTTTCTTCAACAGACCCTTCTTCCTTTTCTTGAAAGTGGCCTTCCTTGCACTATCATTTGCTATGTATGCAAGATTTACTTTCTTTCTTGCCATGGCTAGTTCTATGAGGAAATGATTTCTCAAGGAAAATATGTATGGGTTAATGTCTGGCAAATTTTTCTCCAAAAAAGCATGGTATATATAGAGTGAAGAAGATGCTTGTATTAATGTGGTAGATTGTATATTTGAATAATGGAAGATAAGAATTGGTTGGGCAATTTATTGTTTTTTAAGATTCTCATAAATATTTAGAAATGTATTTGAATTTCTGAATAATTCTCTGGACATAATAACTATATCTTTGTATCATTTCGGATTTCATGGACGAAGTAAGAATTTGGAGGCTTAATTTGAAGCTTGAACTCTTATACAAACCTCAATATCATTAAACAAAGGAGAAGAGGGAGAGAACCCAATAAATTTTATTAGAAGTTTGACAGCACATGAATATCAATATTATTACGAAATATATATAGAGGGGGGCCGCGCCGTCAAACATGCATTGTTATGAAAAGGTTAAGCCCTCCTAGTCATATGATTGTTTATATATATATATATATATATATATGGTATATCAACGAATTGGGTTTATTATCACAAAAAAATAAGAATATATATTCAATTTGGGCACAAATTGAAGGATGATCATCATATCATTCATATGAAGATAAAAATGCAATGGAACTGCGTGCATGCATGCAGCTCTAATAAGACCCAAAATCTTTTGGCGTTCAAACTTTAGAATTACAAAAAATAATTAAGAAAAAGAAAGAAAGACACCAATTGCTAGTACGTACATGCAGATGATGGTTCATATCCTATATATATATATATATATATATAGGAAACCCTTTGAAGGAAATTAGGCAATGAGGCATACACGTTCTTCTGTCCCAACACATGATTCCTCATGTTGTGGATTCTGAGTTGCCTCCTTTTATTCAGATTATCTGTGTCACAATGAATCAGAAATTGCATTTTTTTCACTATTTAGGGGAAATGATCAAAAGTAGACCACAAAGTACTGTTATTACTATTGTATGAAAAAGGCAGCATGTCTTGATCAGTCCTGCCAAGACCGCCCATGTTCTGATCATTCGACCTCAGCAACTCCACTAACCATTGAGGATTCTGAGATACTGCCATATAATCTTCGTTCCTCAATCCAAAACCCACGTCAGGATCCATTGACATGAACTGCTGATTGGGCGTATAAACATCCGTAGCCATATCAGCTATGTTCTTTGTGGTGTCACCATAGTTCTCCTTATTAGTAGGATTGACATGGCCACTGCTCGTCCCTGCAGTCACAACTTGGGGAGGAGGCATTATTTGTTCTCGAAGCAACTTGATTCTCTCGTCAATCTCATCTACAGTTTTCTCAATTAACCATCCCAAGTCGTTCAAGTCCACAACACCCAGGTTCTGCAGCCCTTGATTACCAACCAAGCTCCTGTACATGACTTGGGTTATCTCCCTCTCTCGGTTCTCTCTTTGCTGCTTCTTCACTTGCTCCTCTAATTTGGTTATTCTTTGCCTCAGGAAACTTCCTTGGTTCATCATTTTTCGACTCTGTTCCGCCTCAGGCATGTTCTTAAACCTTGCAATCACACTTTGTGCCCCCAAGGGGGAAGGCCAAACCTCAGGTTCTGGATCGTAGGGACTATAAATAATTGCACATGTTTGGATTGCACAGAGGGTACACAGCTCACTCATCTTCTTCAACAGCCCTTTCTTCCTTTTCTTGAAAGTGGCCTTCCTCGCACTATCATTTGTTATGTATGCAAAATTTACTTTCTTTCTTGTCATGACTAGATCTCTGGAAAATATGATTTCTCAAAGAAAATATGAATGGGGTTAAATTCTGGCAATTGTTTCCCCAAAAAAGCATGGTATATATAGAGTGAAGAAGGTGCCTGTATTAATGTGGTAGATTGTATATTAAATAATAGAAGATTCAAATTGGTTGGGCAATTTATTATTTTTTAAGATTCTGATAAATAATCCGACAAGTATTTGGTTTCTAAATATTTATATTCTCTAGACATTATAACCATATCTCTATATTATTTCAGATTTCATGGACGAAGTCGAATTTGGAGGCTTTGAAATTTGAACTCATATACAAACCTCAATATTATAAAGTAGTCTTGATGCAATGTAGGACAAGATTAATTATGGGTGAAATATTCTATCCCGGCTCGAAGCGTTGGTATCCTCGTGATATCATCATTCTAATTTTTGTAAAAGAGACAAAGGCGCACACAATGCGCGGCCATCTAACAATGATAAGTTGCCGAGTCTATGAGCATTGAATTATATATAGAGATTCACACGAACTATTATAAATTTATATATATTAGTCAAATATACGGCGTATATATATATACACACGTTGGGAATATATATATTTTTCTGATTTACCTCGTAAGCTTCGAGGTCTTCTGAAGACGGATAAAGCTGGATTGCCATACTTTCGAAATGGATAAACTCGAACCTTTGTCTTAGGCGTTCTGAGTTTTTAATTGGTTTTGCTTGGTTTTTTTTGCTAGAGTTCTAGAAGCTTAGTTTTCTGTTTTAATTGTCTTTGGTTTGTAATGTGTAACCTCGGTTTTTCTCCGCCACACTTGAGGCTTTAAATAAATCCCAGAGGGTCCGTCCTCTTTCATAAAATATATATATATATATACACACACACACACACACGTTGCGTCTATCTTCTTTCAAAATCTTTATCTAAAATTTAAGCAATAAATGGCTCAATCCAAGACCAAACCCTACTTAATTATGCGAAAAGGTTCTGATTAGTTGGTAACTTTGTATGGAGGTGGATTTCAGTACTAGCTCTATCTATGGTTTGGAAAATCAATTAAAAGTCGCCATATATATATATATATATATATTTGGCATGCTAGAATGGCACTGATCTTGCGCATTTGCTGGTACATGAACTCAGTACTCGTGACAGCCACTGCTCTATACAAAAGTTGCTATTTTTCTAATCTCAAAATTAACTGCAAGGAGATTGTAAATTTTATAATATTTATAAATTAAGTGTCAATTAATGTAAAGGCTGAATATTTGGAGAAATCTAAATGGCCTAAATATAAAGTAATTAATGCTGAAATTGTAATAAACCGCTTCTTTAAAATTCAACCTAGAAAATCTAAACTCATTAATTAGTTACCTTATTATTTTGTCATAAATGAGAAATATGAGTGAAACTATATACTAGGTGAGACTGACTGACTTGTCGCCATACAGTTAATTATACTAAATAAGTTAAGGAATATTAATTCATGTTGTCATTAATGTAGGACAACTCAATATCCATGTTGTACTTATTAATTAATTAATGTGGGACAACTCATCCAAACTCATTAATTAATTACATGATTATTATTCTGTCATATACAAGGAATAAGAATGAAAATACTAGCTGAGATTGACTTGGCGTTGACACAACGAATTATAATACTAAATAAATTGAGGAATGCATGTAGGACAATTCATATATATATATATATATATTAATTAAATGATGGAATAAGATGATCAGTTAGGTGCAAATATATGTACATACATAAATATATATATGTCAAGATTTCTTTAAATTTTTCTTCGAATTTTAAGATTTAGAATGAAAAAATAAACAAATAAATTCAGTCTCGTAATACTTTTGAAATATTTATTATTATTGTAAAACTCACTTTATATATTTATCTATCCCACTCTAAATTCTCGAGGAAAAACTTTATAAAATCTGAATCTGATATCGATGTACATATTCAATTAGCAAACTAATTGCACAGATAAATTGATTCCGTGATATTCCACAAAAAGTTTGTTAAATGATTGAGATTTGCTACTCATCATCTCTACACACCATACTTTTTTTTTTTTTTAATTTTTTTTTGTTTTATTCTTTTGTAAACTAATTAATTAAATTCTTCTACTCATCATCTATACATGACATGCAACACATTTGGTAAAAGAAAAAAAATAAAAAAAAAAAAAAAATTATTCATGATGTGCGATATAAGAATGATGTGTAGAATTTTTTCAAATGATTATAATATATGAGACCATCCCAAAAAACGTCTCCCTATCTTGAAGGTCTGGTCTTTAGGAATCAATAAATCGGAATCATCTATATGTGACCAATATTGAATGGTCATGTGGCTTACCTTCTCAAAATTACATTCACCTTTCACAGCGTGTCTAAAGTTGGTTTAATACAACTTAAGTCATAATTAATCGGGTGGTGTTTGGATGGTACAAAATATGTGCTATTTTTGTATGTAACTTTTAACAATAATTAAATTAATCTTTCTTTTTGTAGTAAATTAAAGATACCATCCATTTTAAGTGAAATAAAAAATATCTTTATCCGCTAGAATGAGGGGGCTCGCAAGCTCCATCAATAAGGCAACTATTTCCAAATGCCATAGCAGTACCCTTGTCCGTCGAGCCGCCGGCATTTGGATTCTTGGGGCCGGGCATGCTTGGCTACCTCCCTTTCCGCCTTCTCCCCGGCCCTGGCTACATGCAACCCCGGCCCATCACCGCTTCAGCCTCTTTTGCCAGTCTTACCTCTCATGATGTGCAGCCTCCATTTTGACTTTTGCTAAATCTTTTTCAGCCTACATGCATGATTTCAGTTTGATTAATTATTATATATATCTCGTAAGTTTGAATTGACCAAAACTTGAACTTGGAATTGTTTAGAAATGATGAGTTTAATCCCCGTATCATGATGTGTTTATCACATGATTATAATGGTGTTCCTCTCTCGGATCAAGAACATTTTCTACAACCTACGGCCTCGGCATTTAATGTAATGGAGTATACACATTGTATCTATATCCTTCCTAATTGCATAAAATGTTTAACTCAAAACTCAAAATTGTAGAAGATCTCTTATGCTTCTTTCTTACCTTCTCTTCTTCCTTTGCTGCTGCCTTGGCCTTGCGCATAGCGTTCATGTCTTGCAGCTTGTCCTTCACAGCCTGCATTTTTCCACACTCTCCTAGCTAGTCTTTGTTCACAACCTACGAAAACACGATCAGGAAGTAATCTTAATCTTTCCAAGCAAACACAATGCCAAGATAGCAACATACGGCCATATATATAGAAATTCACCAGTTTCCCTGGCTTCTCACACTTTGTCATGTTATGGCCACAGACACGACAAGTGTCTCACACCTTCAAGACGTTTAAAAACAAGTTGAGGATGGCATGCATGCATATTGGATGCAGGAGACTAATCCTGCATCAAATATCTAACCCGAAAATAACGATTCAATAATATTGAGATCCGATTCTTTAGATAGCTAGATTCATGAAGTATGGTTCATCTCTTGCCCGAATCTCCTGTAACAAATCCCAATTTTACAATTGATTTAAGCAGTTCAAAAGTGATGTATCTCACTTCATGCACATATACCTATCTTGATCTCTATAATATTCTCTAAAGTTCTAGTTTTGAAAGCAACTATTGTGTAATAGCATTTCAAAAGATAAGAGCTTTGACGATCGAAAATGAAAAGTACACAAACCCAGATTCCAGAAAAAAGATCAGATAAATGAGCAAGCAATGCAGGTTTTTTTTCCCCAGAAGATAAACCAATGATACGTTGATCAAATACAATATTATATTGATTTAACAAAATGATGTTAAGCTTCTCTCCCTCTACATCTTGAAGTCATCGATCATTGGCTTTTCAGTGATAGAGCATGTCGAGACAGGAATTATCATTGAGCCATTTCATCTTATTCCTCCTCCCCTTCTTCAAAAACCCAAACCCAAACACATTTCAATGCCGAATTTCTATTACAATCTAATCTTCACGTCATGGGTGATCTTATGATGCTCAGTATTCATATATACAAAACTTCCATCACTCGAACAATAATAAAACAAGCGTATTTAGACTAAAATTTTGTATGATGAACTCAACTGGAGCGAAGAAGGGGTGGAATCACTGGCATCAACTTCAACCTTGTTGAACCATACGTCTCTTGCGACAGTCACAGCTTCTTCCGGTGAAGCAAAAAGGGAATACCAACGAAGTCCTTCTCTTAAAAGCTCAATTCCAATGCTTTTCTTCTCTCTCTCTCTCTCCCCACCCCCCTCTTTCCGTCTGTTTATGTGAGATGGAGGAGCTCATAGCCTACAGAACTCGGCGGGTGCTGTTGAGGTTATCTTCTTTGGGAAATGGGATTTTTGTTTGTATATCGAGTTTTATCGTGTCGACTATTGCCGCCGTAAAAAACACTTCAGCGATATTACGAAAAAACCCACGCTATATATCATGACAGCACGATTTTCACCCCAGTTGTAAAAGCTACCGAGCTCATCAGGAATCAGCATAATTATTCCGTTGATTTCTAGTATCACATAGCACTTCACGGCAAATCACCATGGCTCCACTCACTTCAACCAAGCCCGACGAGGACCAGGTCTGTGCTGTTTCTCGATTTTTTTTTTGCCTTTTTAAATTCTCAATCCCATCCTCTGTTATAGAATTAAATTCATTTTCATCCTCTGTTTGGTGGCTGAGAAAACCGAGGAGAAGCAAGAAAACTTCTGCTTTTCCCCTTTTCGATCAGGCTTAATAATACGCTTGGGTATTGAATTTTATGTACAAAGCAAGACTAACATCTCCAAGCTTGTTTTTTCTTTTTAATTTTACTTTTCGGACTCTCTCTAGCCAACCAAACAGAGAATTTGCGTTTCATGTCCTGTTAATACTGAAGGAAACTCCCTTCGTAAATCAAGTAACTTCGTAAATCAAGTAACGTCACACGGATTATCGAATTAACAGCGTAAACCAAGTAGTTTGGAAATTAGAAGATACCTAGTACTCGGAGAATATAACTTAGCGCATGATTGAATGAATTACAATTGAGTTTTGCAATGCACTTCCTCGTATATACCATGATTACTCTGCATGTTTCAGTTACTTGATATTTCTTACCGTGTTTGAAAGGTTCTGGTTGAAGAGAGGTCTTCTGCAAGAATATTGACATTGAATAGACCTAGGCAATTGAACGCCCTTTCATTTCAAATGGTATGTGTTTTCTTTAATTATCCTTTATATTGATTCTTTATATTGTATTACCACGTTATTGCTTTTAAATGCCTATTTGTACTTTTAAGCTTTTAAGCATCTAATACTTTTAGATGGGAGACTTTTTAGAGAGAGAGAGAGAGAGAGAGCATTTTACGAGGATATGGGTGGTCTGCTATTTGTAGCCCCTTTTGGTGGATCAACCTTCTTTAGTTTCTTTATTATTTTTTTTAAAAGTATATGTCCCTTTCTTACATTGTCTTTTATATCGACCACAATTGATACTGGGAAGTTTTGCACATTTTGTTCCTGTTACATAGTTTATATCATTACTGTTCCTGGTCATGAATTCTGCTTTGTTGAAGATAATGCTACATATGCCTATTTCAAATTCATAAACACATGTACATGTATTGGATACTGGAAATGAAGTAATACATTTGCTATAACATGAAATCTAGAACTATAATTTTATTTTCCTACTTTCTTCAAATTTTAGGTTTCTCGATTATTGGAACTTTTCATTGCCTACGAGGAAGATTCAAATGTCAAGTTGGTAATTGTCAAGGTACTCTTCTTCTGACATACAGTCTACAAGTCTCATCTTACTTATATAAAAAAAAAAAAGTCTACAAGTCTCATCTTTAAATGGTGGATATCATTTTTCTGGAGCTGATGCTTCATGTGTTATGCTGTATCATTGATTCATCTTCTTTATGGATCTTTATTGTTTGGTTACACAGTATTGCTCATGTATTGTTGTGACTTGTGATGGTTGTTTGGTTATGCATTTCTGCCAATTCTTTCAATAATTATGTTGAAAAGTTTGCCCCTAGTTGTTTCAGTTGGTTCGAAAATACAAGCTCAACTTTTCGGTGGGTCCAGGAGTCTTGTTGTATACTTTGGTTAAAGAAAATCGATTGATTCCTTTTGTCCTGTTCACAAGCTTGTTTGAAAAAGGAACCTTCTTAAGGTTGTTAACTTGTAGGGATTAAAGATCTTAATATTCATCTAGTTGAGTTCAGTTCCTTGGTATAGACAGGAAAGGTCATTAATTTGTAGGCTTTTTAAGGAAGTTTCTCATGCATATGGATAAGAATCGTGTTTTAATTTGTTCAATGACTGGTTGTCATGAAGTTCAAATTTGAATGTGTAACCTGTTGTTTCAACCTTATAGAGAATGCTGTCTGTATGACTAACCTATCCCTTCTGTAGGGAAAGGGGAGAGCATTTTGTGCTGGTGGTGATGTTGCAGCCGTGGTTCGTGATTGTAGTAAAGGTATAGGTTCTCTTCATTGCTTAATGTGCCACCCTCGCTGATCCTTAAAATCAGTAAGATTGATGACCTTCAACCTCAGATAAGGTTCAGCCTCAGTTGAGATGGAAGCATCTTCTTCTTCTAGCTTGAATATCTTGTGCCGTTCTTTTCCCTGCTATGGTCAAACTGGACCGAAGGGAGGAGGAATTCTTTAGAAGATGCTTGGTCTACAAATGTTCAAGATATATTTTTGTACAAATAAAGGACATTAACACAAAGCATATTATAACTTATCCCATATTTTTCCTTATTAGGTGACTGGCGATCAGGTGCAAATTATTTTCGGAAGGAGTTCCTCTTAAATTATATTATGGCAACCTATCCTAAACCCCAGGTGAGTCGGTTTGCCTGAAGTGTAAATTTTACATACTGTGACTTAAGAGTTTGAGGTATTCTTGGTCAAGTGGATCCATCATATGCATGTATATATCCTATCTTACCTTTGCGTGTAAACAATGTTGAAGGTTTCAATTCTTAATGGAATTGTGATGGGAGGTGGAGCCGGCGCTTCAATTCACGGTAGATTCCGGGTTGCAACAGAGAATTCGGTATTTTTATTATCTTTTTCTTTGGTTTAAAGTTGTATAGAATTCTACTTTAGCTTGTAGAGGTGAACATAGTTATGAATCACATATTTTCCCGAAACTTCAGATATTAATAATGCCTTTTTCATTGTCATAGCTCCCACTCTATCGATAATTGTCAGTTGCTAATGCATTAACGATACAAAAAGCTATCTGATAAAAATTTCAGTTCACAAAAAGCGTTCTTTTTAAAAAAGAATTTATTTGGGTATTTTGAATAATCTTGTTGCTTCCTTTCATCCTTTCGTGATTTCTTGAATTATTGTGGCAGTGTAGAAGTTTGAGAGGGTAGAGATTTGTAATACATATTAAAAGATTTCAATTTGAACATCTGGTGTTTATGTAATAGATTTTCTTTTCTTATTTGGATACTCTCCATTCTTTTGATGATGGAGGAGAAACATTTAGCTAAATAATATTGAAGAGGAATGATCAATTTTGAATATATTTTTAGGATTATTGTTTTAGATTTAGCACCTTTTGTATTTTGGTTAACATGTATTCTGACAGTGCAACTGTTGCAGGTCTTTGCAATGCCGGAAACAGGTTTGGGACTCTTCCCAGATGTAGGTGCCTCTTATTTCTTGTCCAGACTCCAAGGATTCTTTGGTATTGCCACTTATATCCTCAGTCTAAATACTTTTGATGAATAATTGAAATAAACAGTTATTCTTTAAAAAAGAAGGTGAAGCTCTATTTCATCAGTACTGCTGCAGGATTATGCTGTAATATTTTCACAAAGTTATAGATTTTAATGCTGTTTTTGCTTGAATATTCATTATAGTGCATATTTGACAGGAGAATATGTGGGTCTTACCGGCACTAGGTTGGATGGTGCTGAAATGCTTGCATGTGGCCTTGCAACTCACTTTGTCCCCTCAGCGGTAGTACTTCATTCTAGTTTAATTCATTCATTTTAGATCGATTGAAGTTCTCGCTTATCAAAAAAGGATATCTTGAAGTTATAATGAAGACTATATATCACCTTGTTTTGTGAGGAATAATGCTAATTACAAAAGTAACATGCATTGACATTGTTTTGTTGACATGTAGTGACATTACGTGCACATTATGATTGATTGTAGTTTTTTCTCTCAACAGACTTTACATGCACATTATGAAATGCAATTTAATCCTTCTAAAATCAATTAGTTTATGGGGAAAAAAAAAATCATATTTGCTGCAGTGGATAATGACTGTTTCAACTCAGAGATATACTTAGAATCCATACTCAGAAATAAGTCATTATCTTGAAATGCTATACGTGTAGTCCTCAACTCTGTTTCTCTTCCTTTAATTATCAAAGCTTTTATCTTCTAATCTGGAAAGTCATACCATTTGAATGCCTTCTTATCTTTTTTCTTTTAATTATTGGACAGAGATTGCCTCCGTTGGAAGAGGCACTGCACAAGTTAGATACAAGTGATCCAGCCATGGTTTCTGCAACCATTGACAAATACTCACAGCAACCTTATTTGAAAGAGCAAAGTGCATATCACAGGTTGTTTGGCATTTCTAATTGTTTTGTAGTTCATATTAAATGGTTTTTTCAATTGTTATATGGCACTCTATTCCATGTATGCCAAGGATTTTTAATAAATAATCCCCCTCATTCATCTTATGCTTTACTCCTTTTTTTTAAATCAGCAATTATCTCTATTCATATCTTTGCATGCATGTCTATGCATTTTTATGCTAGAACTCCTGCACGAATAAGGACAATTTCATCATTGTGCGACTTATGTAAATCCCCCTATATACTTGCTGTTTAAAAGTGTTTTGGTGTGATTGGCAAGATGTGAGGTACTTTGGGATGAATGCATTAATGTATATTACTCTTTCAGAAAAAGAATTGTCCAATGCTTGCTTGAAATGCAACCAATAGCAAAATTAATGGAGTTTATTATCCCTGGACATTGACTCAGGTGGTGAAGGTGGCATCAGATAGAGTTGGGGTGCATATCAAAATAAACCCTTAAATAAAGAAACAAAAATAATAATAAAATAGTTTAATAAGGACTATCAGAATATCTTTGGAACTTGAAAAAGGACACTATAAATGTCATAGAGCTGCCATCTCAGGTCTTAAACATCTAATTTGCAATGCCTCAGATGAAAAAAGTTCTATTGATATGACCTGTTGCTTGTATCATCTTAGTATATGGTGATTATCATTTCTATGTGGACAAGGGAACCACATCTCAAAGATTAATTGTGGGAAATCTTTATTAGAACCATATTTGTTTCAAAAACTAATATTTAATTTTCTGAAACGAGGCTGCCTATTGTGTTGCCATCCAAGATCCTTGAATTTCTAAATCTTTTTTTTTTGATAAACTTGAGATCTTTTTTCATGGTTGCATTGGAAACAGATTGGATCTAATTGATAGGTGCTTCTCTCGAAGAACAGTCGAAGATATTTTATCTGCCCTTGTAAGTTTATGATATAGATATTTGTTTTCGGTGCTGGGACTGAATTTGATGTCCCATTTGTTATTTTAGAAAGTTTGTCAGTGCTTTAAGTTGTATTCTTTTTGGTTTCACACGTAAAAAGAGAAAACTTTTACCACTTAACTGACCATGATCTTATGCTTGCTGTTGTAGGAGAGAGAGGCATTGAATAAGAATGATAATTGGATATCTGCGACAATTAAGTCACTGAAGGAAGCATCTCCAACGAGCCTTAAGGTTTCTCTGAGATCGGTAAGGGAGCAGAAAGACTTAGTTACCCCATGTTATTAAAACTAAAGTGGTAAAGACTTCTTTGGTTGCGTTTAAGATATTTGTTGTGCAATACCCCACACTACTATATTCTTATCTAAGAACCCTGCCTGGTTATCTTCATGATGTTGTTAGCATCAGGTAAAAGTGTTTAATGATGCGAAGGTTTTGGTGATCTCACCTTTGTACAAGGATTCATTACTCATTTGACGAGTAAGGAGTTTTTTGGTTAGGCTCTGTCATGATAAAAATACTTGGAGAAAGCTTCCAGGAATCTTTGAAGAATCCAAGTTGGATCCTTTGAAACATAAATGGGTCATTTATCTGGGGGTAGTTCCCCCTTTTTCTAAAGGCCAATGTATTTTTTGTCTTTTGATGAAAAGGAAAAGACCGACCTTCATGGTACAGAAAGAAAAGTCATCACTTTGTGCATGAAACCCTCTGTTGTAGTTTTACCACCATAAAAGAAATATGAAACCCTCTGAATCTAGATAAATATACAGCCCTGTCAAACATAGCCAAGGGAACACTTGATCATAGTGGGGGAAAAAGCAACTGTTGCATACCCATACCATCCAAGCTAAGAAATTAAATTCACGAAATACCTTTGTTAATAATACAAAACTAAGTAATCATCTGATGTTGTCTAGATCATGTTAAATTGTTTCCATTAAAACTTTGTTTTCTTTTTGCAAACAGTTTAGACAAGGAAGGCTCCAGGGTGTTGGTCAATGCCTTGTTCGCGAGTATAGAATGGTTTGCCATATCCTACAAGGGAATGTCAGCCGGGATTTCTTTGAGGTTATCTGCTTTAAGTATTTTTTCAGCTCTTAGTTTCTTCTTTTGTGGACGATTTTAACACCTCACCTTCTAATATAGGGCTGTAGAGCTATACTGCTGGACAAGGATAAGAACCCAAAGGTAAAATGAGAATTGTTTCTGTATCTTTGCATTTCGATTTTCCCGTGATGTTCATAAATCTTGATTTATTTGGCTAATTCCATTTATGGTTTTCCATTCAGTGGGAGCCCTCTAAGTTAGAGCTTGTTAGTGAGGATATGGTCGACTCATACTTCTCTATATTGAATGATGAAGATTGGGAAGATTTGAAGTTCCCTGCAAGATCCAATTTGCCTGTATTTGCCATTGCAAAGCTTTAATGCATCAAGATGAAAAAAGGGGAAATTGTTATAATCTTCTCTTTTTTTGCTAGTTTTTGCTATTTCCAAAGGATTCAGGAGCCTATATATGAAGGAAAGTTACACAATAAGCGATGCTCCCAACCCAACACGATCCAGATTGTTTGCTTACTCCAAACTGGATCAAGATTCCTTAATTGTCCAATTAATATTGTAGATGTTTGAGATCTTAACTTGCAGAGATATGCATGGCTTAAGTTTCAAACTACCAACTTCTTTAATAAAAGTCAATTTTCAACATTTAACATATTTATTTAAACTCTATACAATATATATATATATATCAGCGAGGACTGCGAGGGTTCACATAATTTACATATTACACTCTAATCTACTTTATAACCTCCATCTGTTGGCTGTTGATCTTCCTTGCTGACTCTCTCTCTTTCTCTCCGCGTGAGGTTCACATGATCATTTGAAAAACCAAAACCTAAGACGATCATGATATTTTTAGTTGAATTGATATTGACAAAAAATACAAATAGAATGACGCAGGTGATACCATTTAAATGAATGCATATATAAAGACTAGAAGAAGTTTAGGAGAGAGAGAGAGAGAGAGAAGCCAAAGAAGGATAAAGAAGTTTGAGCCATGGCTTCCCTGGCTCTGCCATAGCCAATGAGGACAAGGTGTGTTCTGTTTTTCCATTTTCAATCCCATGTCCTAATCTCAGATACCATTCATTTTCATGCTCTGTTTCGATGCCTGAGAAAACAGGGTGGCAAAAAAATTGAGTGCCACTTTCTTTCTTGTGTTTTTACGGTTTGTGCAACGGTCTCATGCATAAAAGTTTTTATATTACTTCTGAATTTTGCAACAGCCTCAATCTTATTTATCATGATTAAATTGTGCATGTTTGACAGATTCTAGTTGAGGAGAGGTCGTCTGCAAGGATATTGACAATCAATGAACCTTTGTGGATTATGCTACTCATCATCCCTCACCATACACCATACATTTATTTTATTTTATTTTATTTTATTCCTGCTAAACTAATTGAGTTCTACTTATCATCCATACACCACATACTTGTTATGAGAAAAAAATTAAAAAATTAAAAGAGGTGTGCATGTGGGATGCTGAGGAGAATTACTCTTTCTTTGAATCTTCAGGGTTAGAAATTCAAAATTCCCAGAACTTGTTCCTTGGTGCAGAAGGATTTACTTTATCTTATTTTATTTTTAGCTAAAAGTTTTTCACTCTCGAGTCCATTCCTGGTGCAAATCAGTCTTTTATTGCATTTAAAAAAAAAATCTCACTCTCTTTTTTTTTGTGTCCAAATGCTGTAATGATCACATCATAATTGGGAAAGCTTTGCTAATACAAATACAAGTCTACTTTCTGTGTACATGAGCTATGCTTATTTCATTCATATATATATATAATATTTATCTCTTACTTATTAAAAAAAAAAAATACCAAACCTACAAGTCTACAACAGTAGAATTCTTAACAGTTACAAAATACAGACTACAAATGGAAAAGTCTTTCAGTGTGATAGTCATAGCCATTCCATGTACAATGATTTTACACTACACGAACCAGCGAATATCACTATTCAGAAAGAACACACTTAGAAAAGAACCTCTAATTCAGGAGAAGGGGCAAAGCAATTGTCGACAGCAAATATCTAAGCCCACAGCAGATGACTAACTAGCTAAGCTGGATCGTGATTATGGAAAATGTATGGCCATTGAACATGAACTTTTGCCTTGACTGACTCCCAACAGGCCCGTTATTTACCCTGATTGGTGTATAGCTGTTACACGGTAAAAGTCCAAGCATAAATAAGAAAAAAAAAATTAACAATGAAACTTGAGAGACAAGTGATGTAAAGCATTATGATATAATTTTCAAGAACCAGCTATATGGGCACCATCTCCACTTCTCACTTTCTGATTTTGCTTTTGGGGGAAAGATAAGGATTGTACTGTTTTTGTTATTTGGGGTGGGGTGGGGGGGAGGGGGAGAAACGGAAAAGGTTGAACTGGAGAAACATGAAAGATCAAGATTCAGCGGGTAAAACAATAAATAACTGTTAAAGACTTTAATAGACTAGCACAGTTCCCTTGCTGTAACGGCAATGTACAATCAAAAACATAAGAGAATCACATTTTAGTTCAGTTATTTTCTTTTACTGAGCATGTATTAGTTCAACTGTTCATCAAACACAAGCAATTATTTGTTTGTCAACCTAATAATAATAGCATTCCTTCATGGTAAAGTACTCAATATCATTAAGACCACCTTGAGGATATACATTAGAAAGAATGTTGACCTACGTCAAGACTATAAACCCAAGCAATTTTTGTTTTGTTTTGATAAGTACTATAAACCCAAGCAACTAAGACGAAAACTAAGCAAACTAGCGATTCATAAATCCTTCAATTTGAGGTTCTGCAGTTGTTAACTTCTTTTTACCATCGTTCCCATGTAATTCTAAGTTCAGAATAAAACCTTCAAAACATAGGAAGTAAGATATGCTAACATCTCATCACCTACCAAGATAATATGACGATCAGCTTAACCTTTCAAACATTTTCCAGCAATGAAGATAAGATGTACATATAAGGGAGATTTCAAACCTTATAGCCAGGACCCTGTTTGCCGGCACCATGCGTTTCTGCTGGTATGCAACTAACCGAAATAACCATGGCAGTTTGATGAACCACATAAGCATTTCTTTTTCCGATTGAGTGCGATGTTGCCCTCAGCCTCATCAGAGCGAGCAATCCCATAATCATAAGTCAACTCTATCATAGGGGGGATATGTCTAATTGCGAAAAAGGCAATATGAAGAAAGGATTGATTATTGTGTTCATACAAAACCGGCTGCCAAAAAACATTTGGTGAGCAACTATGGTTCATAAATCGTGCTACATTTCCCATATTCTTAGCACTTATGACTAGGGGAGATGGAATTTTGTACTCCTCTTCAGAGTCATTAGAACTTTCCTCCTCCAATAGCCCAGGTTCACAATTCCACTTGAATGAATTATAAACACGGGTTGTATCAAAAACATACTCATCATTTTCAACTTCCTCCCCACCCTGCTTTCCCTTGACTTTGTCAATAACTTCACCTGCATACTCACATATAAAACTACCAGCGCGAATAGGATCCCATGACCGCAGGCCCCAGCCCCTATCTGTTGTTTTGAAAACTTCCAAGTGAGCTTTCAAACCACTCTGGGAAACTCGGTTTTTGCAGTTAGGAAAGCAAGGGCATGTGGGACCACATTCATGTATCAAAGGCTTTCGGCCCACAAGAACCCCGTTTGAAGTATATGGAAAATCACCTTCATTTTTCCTAATGCAAGAGCAGTCGGGATCACCTGGTTGGCATGCATTACGGCAGTTGCATCCAAAAGAAGGCTGTGTTAAGTCAAATGATTTCGAATACTTGAGAGAGGGAAAATAAATGAAATGTGCAGGGCCCTTCTCTCCATCAACATCATTTACAAGTGAAACAGGTATATTTTCAGCCCCTGACGTGAGGTCCGGAAGAATAAGTCCAACCCTTGAAGAGAATCCTTCCTTCCACTTCTGAATTGATTTCCAAGCAGCAAACGCAACAGGCTGCCCCGGCATCCTCACAAATTTGTACTTGAATATATTGCAACCAGATTTCCTCTCAGTCCACGACTCTTGAATTTTATAAAGCCCATCGTAGACATAGACCTTTGATGATGGATTAACAGCATCTTTGATACCCCGGACAACTCTAATTTCATTGCCCCGCCGAAAGCTTCTCTCCAAAGCGAGATTACCCCTTTCAAGCTTCTGATCAGTTGCTTGTTTGTCTTTCTTACCAAAATTCCCACCCTGACCGCTATAAATAAGAATATCCCCATCCTCCACATCACCATATTCTGCAGACGAAACAATGCTCACAGCCACTGGCTCTTGATCCAATGCATCCCTGACAATAAGATAGTCAATACCACTCATAGACGGCGCATGTAATCCCACCACACACAATTCTATACGAAAAAAGAAGACGTCCCCAATCTCAACTCCAGACACAGCTCCAATCTTCCTCCTCATGTTTGTGCGGATCCCTTTGCTCATCGAAAGATTTCCAGCTTTTAAATCCGCTCGCTTGATAATCCCATTGCTCAGTTCCTTGGCATCTTCCATTTGGCTGAGCCTTCTCCGAAGTGCATCAAATCTCATAAGCACGCTATTAACCAATTCCCTGTTACCGTCATCCCTATCAACTTGACTAATATCACCAACAAAAACTGTACCTGACCCTTTCCTGGCAAGATAGGAGAGGGAAGATTTAGTGTCCCGATTCTTCGGTGTCTTCCTCTGCGAAGAGCTGGAGCCACGCAAGGGAGCTCCACGCTTTTGACCATCAAAATAACCATCTGCATTCCCGTCCATTTCCATTGACGGCCCATCGTCCCCATCAAATGCTTTCGAAGATTCTGGTGAGTGGGTGCTTCGAAACGCTCGCAGAGGAGTCGGAGTAGGACCCATTGGCATCTGCATTGGAGATCCTTGTGGGACACTAAATGGGAAAAGCGGCGTAAATCCAGAAGGAAAAGGGCCATTAGGTGGGCCGCATACAAAGGGAGGAGTTTCAGATGCACTTGGGAAAACTGGTTTTAAACTGCGCAGGGGCTTCACATCCAAGACTCTGGACTTATCAAAAGAGGTTGAAGGAGGAACAGAGTTGTAACCTGATCCTGCTTCCATTACAACAAACCCTTCCAACCAAAAATACAAAAACCACAGAGTCTCCCGAACGTTATCCTCCAAACCTGAAATATATCCACTTCTCAAAAATTTAAATTATATCCAATTCGATTCCATCTAAGTATAGAGATTTGGACCTAAAAGCCTAACTTCTGTGACAAGAAAGTACCAACAGGGTTACACATTTCCGAAAAGGAATCACACTTTGAGCATAAATTAAGCAAAATAAAAGTCATAAGGGGAGCTTTTCAAATAGATGAACAATGTTTTTTCAAGAAAAATGGTGGACATGGACATGCAGGTGCATCAGTTATACGGGAAGAAAACGAACACGATATACCGAACCGGAAGCTTAAGCAAAAGTGTTTCTAAATATCAGACAAAGTCAAAGAGTAGAAGATCGTTACCTCTTGGAAATCCCGGACTAAGTAATTATTAGGGTTTTTGTCGAGAGCGTGTAAGGGAGAGAGAAAATCGAGGTGAAAGGTGCATCGCGAAAAGGGCAGCTTTGACAGTGAACTCACTGTGACTTTCTCCGATCAGTATTTACTTCATTTTTTTTTTTTCCTGTACGAATCACATTCAGACACACCGTATGTTTAATATTTATTTAATGGGGGTGCTGCTACCATGTACCCATGGCTTAAATTGTTTTTTTTTTCTTTTTTTTCTAAATATTTATAAATATTTAATAAAAACTATCAATATATTAATATTCATTTTCTTAACTACTAAAAAAATTAAATCAAATACATAAACGGTTAAATTAAAAAGATATACTCAGACGGTATAATATCATTTTTTCTATTTAATGAGAAATATTTTAGTCACATAAAAATTTCATAAAAGTAAATTTACAAACTAACCTAACTTGATGTTATACGTTACATTGTAAAACTATTTTTATTATAAAATAGATCTAATATATCATAAAAATTATATCAATTTATGAGTTTATTTTTATAAAATAATTTTATAATTGTAACGCTTCTCATATTTAATATATAATATTAAAGAGTTTACCTGACTTCCCAATCAGGTGTGATGATATATCACATTTTAAATATTTTTTATTAATCACTTAAAGAAAATCCACTTGAAACATGCCACGTCACAAAAATGTGCCATGTAATAATTTAAAGTGAGATAAATACGTGGAAAAAAGGTTTATAGTATGTTATTCAATATTTAATATTACTTTGGAGAATTCGCTCTCATAGTTAATTTGTTTATTTTTCTTCTACTTCAAAATTTAATTGGGACAAACCGTATGTATATTCTAACATCAATATTAAGATCCATTCTTTACGGGGAAATGCTTATTGAACCGATGGTATACTGATGATTTTTTTTTTAATTTTTATTTTTTTTACTTAGTAATTAAGAAAATGAATATTATTTAATTTATGTATTTTAAAAAAAAAAGTATTTAAAAATGTAAAAAAAAATATTTGAAAGAAATAAAAAAAAAAAAAACTAAAAATACACCACATCGATTTACCATCGGTTGGGACCATCGGTCCCTGTAGCAATATCCTTCTTTATGCGTATAATATTTAATATATAATATTAAAGAGTATATGTGATATCCAATCACGCATGAGGAATCGATGATGCATCACATTTAGATTATTTATTCTATTAATCACTAAAATGAAATCTACAATAAACTGGCCACGTCACCAATAAATGTGTCATTTAATAATTTAAAGTAAGAGATAAATACATTTAATAGTTAATACTACATAATTTATTTATCTCTTTTCTGCTTTAGATTTTAAAATCTGAGGCAAAAACTTTGATATGTAAATCATATCAAAAGTATGTTATCAAAGGTAATAAAAAAAATTATAGATAAATTCAAAGATTTTCAATCCAAGCTAAACCAAGAACCAACCAATCCAGAGTTGGAATTTATCTAGCAATTAATCAAAGGATTTACTTAATTTTTAGGTGAATTTGAAATTGCTGGAATTAAATAAGAGAAGTATTAGAAAAATAAAGAGATTTTACAAAAAAGTAAAATCGTAAACTAACATAATTTTATATAATACATTAGATCTACTTCACAATAGAAATAATTTTACAATTTAACGTACCATATCAAATCACATCAATTTATAAGCTTATTTTTAGAATGACACTTTTTCTAACCCAGCTCGATCCTCTGCTGTTTAGAATGACACTTTTTCAAAGCAATTGTTGTAGCCTCATACAACCAACTTGTATCTTCATATTGGCAACAATTGCAGCCCCCAGCAACAATTCTTTTCCTCTTTTCTTTGCAGGTTTTGTATTGCTTGTATCTGAGACAATTGTTGGAGCTCTCCATCACTTCTTTTTGTACCTCAGATTGGGTATTTTACTAACATAATCTTTGCTTGCTCGAGAAGAAAAAAAGTATTGCAAAGCTAGTTTGACATTTGATACTCATATGATGTGCTTTCCATATGGTACAGCACTTTCAAATTCGACAAAAGTCACTATATACATCTAGTTTGAGTTTATTAGAACGAACTGAATACAAAAAGCTTACAACCCGCCCACTTAAAGCCTCGTAGGAAAGATCCCCAAGCACCAAAGAAATGAAAAGGATGTAAATTGTCATTTGCCGAGTCATTGAGGATCCGGAGATGAGGGAGCAAAGACCGGCAGGAACAACTTCAGTGGCAATAAGGAATGGATGAAGAAACAAACCACTTAGAGCACAGGCGTTTGCAATGCAGATTATTAGACTAACTGGAAAGAGTAATATCTGGTAAAGGAGGCAGCATCACCTTCAACTTTACGCTCTACCAAACCGAGCTTATTTAGTCCAGACATACCTGTATAGGATTTTCTCCTGGTTCTTTTTGAGGGGACACCCAGCCTCAGAGAGTTGTCTCAAGTTGTTTCTCTGCAACTTGCTTTTTAAGGAACTCAAGCACTGAAAGGCGCTGCAAGTGGAAACAAACCGTATGTTATAGTAACTTTTTCAGGATCCAGACTGCATATCACTTGGTCAAAGCAGGGGACCCTTACCCGTTGCTCAAGACCAGCATCTTCAGATTTCAATTTCAAAGTTTCCAACAATGTTATGGCTTCTTGAAATCCATTAACCGCCACCTCCTCATTCTCTAGACTCCTATCCACATCTGCAACTTTTGCGAGAGAAACAGCAACATCTAGAATCTGTAGTTTTACAAACAACAATTTACAAAATTGCATGAATCAAACGTCAGAAACTGCAATGTTTTAACTAAAGACAATACTTTCAACAGTGGGGTTTCACTGGAAAATTGTACCCACTGGTATGTGCATGCATATATCTTAAAAGGTTTATATAACCCAAGGAAAACGAAATTAACAAACCACCAAATCTGTAAAGTTGAGGTCAGCATGAACACAACATACAATGGGAAAACCAAATCAATAAATTGTCAGTCTTTTATTGGTTGTAATTTTCTAGAATTTGTATAACCTATTCCTTTACTGTTCCTCAAACAAGATTGTCTTTTTATATTAATTTTTTGGGTCGTTCCTCAGAAATGTAGAACCTTATATTTTTTGATAAGTGTGTAGAACCTTATATTTTTCAAGGTCAAATCAAAACCTATTAAGATGGCAAAGGTTGCATGCATCTTCTGTTCCACAAACAATCTCCAAATCCAATCTGAACGTCTGAGGAGCAAACCATCCTGCTCCTGCAACCTAGGGAAGTTTATATGAGGTAAGTTATATCCAACTTTTTTTCATGGACGGTAAGTTATATCCACCTTGTAGACTGATTGTATTGGATGCATCATGCAATAGTAGGTAAACAATTATATGCTGTGTGAAATTAATTGCAAGTATATTCTTTCAAGACTGATAAATTAGATATGCAAGCCTCTCTATAGAGATCAAACTCAAAAGATAACTTGTTCAAGTCAAAGGACTCGATCAGATTAGTTTTCCACATCAGCAGGTCAACTATTGCTGTCAAATTTTAAGAACTTCTGCAATAAATAAACACTCATCAAATTAGTTACTCTTTTGACTCCCGAGCATCACTATAGATCAATATTCTTGTTCAATGATTATATGCGAAAATCTTACTAAACATAATATTGCTACAATGTCAATTTACCCCCCTTGGGTGTTTGATTGCAGCCAAATCAATTGATTAAACACACCTAAGATGTGTGCCACCTAGTCTTTCAAATAATTTAACCATATATGGATGCATTTCAAATCTGACACTTATGATCTGATGAACCTACTGATCCAGAGCAAATAGATCGATGACCAGTAACCCCAAATTGAAATAGGTGAATATCAGTTCCTGACCTGGGATGGAACGTCTGAATTATGCTTGATGGCATCACGACGGACATTTAAAGACCGGTAATAGTAAGACCGTGCAGCTTGTAGGTTTCCATCATAATATTTCAGATCTCCAATTTTATTAAGTGAAACAGAAAGTGTATGCGTAATCTGTGGAGAGAAAAATTACAGAAAAGTTCAACAGCAGTTGATGCAAGCATGGTAAGATGAAAAAATATGTTGTGATATTGCACAATAAAGCTTGTGATCCTATAACCTCCAGATCATCCATTGGCAATTTTGAAAGAAATTCAACACTCTCTTCAAAATAAGCCACTGCAGAACCAGCATCTCCCAGTGCTCGACTGCAATAAATATTATGAGTTCAAATAGATATGGCACTTACATGTGCAGAACAAAAGAAAATAAGAAAATGGGGGTCACCAAGACACGAATCAATTTCAGATATATATAAAAATAATAATGAGAGAGAGAGAGAGAGAGAGAGAGAGAGAGTTAAAAACCAAGGATCTGACAAACAACTTGGTTCCAATTTATTAAAAACCAAGAGCTAGCTCGAGCTGAGGAAGTG
>QEOT01009413.1:28295-42924 GCA_003123785.1 Pterocarya stenoptera
TATCCCCTGCTGTTATGTGATTTAGTGATATGTCCTTGAATTTAGAAATTAATTAATTATTAGAACAAGAAAGAACCCACTTCAAATATGGCAGAAGGAAGAAAGAAATCATGTAATCACAGCTCACAAACTTATAACTGACTGTCACGTTCCCTCACACTTGAGCCCTTGTTCATGGAGGGTAGACATGCCATTCAGACCAAATTTCAAAGACCATTGACTCAGGTGCAGAAAAATATTAAAAAGAAAGAAGAAGTTTCCAAGTATGCTCAAATTTGAAGCAAGCGTTTCCTCTTGATTGAACAAAATGATAACACCACCCCAAGTAATGAGTACTCTAGCTAGGTCTCTCTCATGTATGCTACTTGTGTATGGGGGTTGCGCCATTGCACTTATTAATAAAATCTTCTTACTTACAAAAATAAAGGGAAACTCAGTAACAGAATTTAAGCAAAACACACCCTCATGGCTTGTTGCACCAAGAAAGCCCCTCTCTCCAAAGACACATCTTCATATATGACTGGTTTTTTCTCACCAACTACTTCTTCTTTGTCTGTATCAGCATGAGACCTTTTGATCCTGGCATGACCTTCAATGAATCGATCAACCATACCCTGAAGAGTTGAATCTGCTTCTATTTTCTCAATATCAGCTCCACACAGTGGACAGTCCTTAAAGCGTGATATACATGCTCTGATTTAAAGTAAAGTATTATAGATATCAGAACGAAAAAAGAAAGGGACTTTGACATAAAAATTCAATAGCAAGAAAGAAACCTAAACCAGGAACTACCATACTTAGCTTACTTGCAATAAACATGTGAACAAGGCACACACTTGCTACTTTCAAAAAGAAGTGCTTGGCAAATCATACAGCTGAGGGGGCCTAGCTTAAATGTTTGGGAATCATATCCAAATGGGCACTTTGGAGAAGCAGTCGCAGAGTCACTGGAATCCTTCTTTGCCTTGCTTTCATTCATTTGAGAATCATATCCAAAGGGACACTTTGGAGAAGCATTGGCAGCGTCACTGGAATCCTTCTTCGCCTTGCTTTCATTTGTTTGAGAATCATATCCAAAGGGGCACTTTGGAGAAGCAGTGGCAGAGTGACTGGAATCCTTCTTTGTCTTGCTCTCACTCTCAGGCTGATGTTTATTTGTATTTTCTCCCAGCTTTTTTGTAGTGATCTCGTCGGGACGAGCAGCTTTGACAAAAGGGCAAACAGGTGTCATCCTGGTCGACACCCTGTATCAGAAACATAATGCATTACACACACATAATCTTTAGATAATATTTTTCCTAAACGAAAACATACTTATCACAGCACAAAGATCCATAGTGAGCCTCAAAAGAGTTCTTTTACATATACATACAACAAAAACCAACTTACAGCTTAATACATCATATTACACATTGCATCTTGTTACCATCCCCAGCAGATTACCTCTCTTCCACCCAGTAAAGATATGCAATTCACTCACACCCACTTATACCAAAGCAATGTAAGGTCTTGATTGAAAATTGCTCAATTGCAACCAATCCAATATCGAAGCATCAATTCCAGTTATTTTATTTTATTTTTATTTTGACCAAATTAAATCATTCACTCGTAACGCCCAGTCTTACCACGACAAGATAAGCTCAAGATTGAAAATTTCTAAATTGCAACCAACGCAACATCAACATCAAAATACTCAATTCCGTTTCCCTTTTTCCTGATTGGAAAGTTATGCACACACCGAACGGTCCTGAACGGAGATATTCCATTCCCGTTCTGGGCTCACCCAAAGCCAAAAATGAAGCACAGGCATTAAAATTCTAGAGTCATGCCATCAAATTTATTCAGAATATGGAGAAACCCTCATTAACAAGACACGGCTTCAGCTCTCTTCCATGTTAATTTAAAATTCAATTATAAAAATAACAGCAATTAGGCAAATTCAACCCTTAAAAAGAAGTGTCTTTCGGTTATTCTCAATAAATCTACCCATATTCTACAAATAACTAATCATTAGACATTAAATATGTTAGGACCTTTGTAATTATATGCATACATCCATAGAAGCATACAATTTACTTTCTACTAGAGCTTAGGATACGGAATTTAGGAAGGAAAAACAAAAGTTGGGAAACGAAGCACAGAGAGAGAGAGAGAGAGAGAGAGAGAGAGAGAGACCCGTGCTTTGTACCTGAAGCTCTAGCAATCGATGCCCTAAACAACGTCGCGGTTCTCTTCTTCTTCGGTCTTCTGCTTTTTTTTTTACTTTCTTTCTTCTGTGCAAAATATCCAGATCGCCTTGGAAATAGCAGATTTATGGTCAGTTGGTGCGCCACTTCACATACGATTTCGTTCTGAAGTGATATTTCCCACGAATCCTTCAACTTTTTTTATATTACAATATGCTCCCCAATATCTTCTTTTTATTTTCTCTTCTATCATTTGGTGGACTCGGTCTCTTTTCTAGAGCTCATTAGTATTGAATGGGCTATCTTAATTCTTATGTTAAACGGAAGGCCCACCGTAGACATTCACGCAAGCTCATTCCAAATTTCCGTTTTAAAATTTTTCCTTATTATTTATATATTCTATTAATATGGTTGATTCCATAATTTTTTTTAATATAAAATAATTATTTTAATCTATCGTATCAATAGAATATATAAAAAATATATAAAAATAACTGTACATAACAGAACTCTCTAGATATTTACTTTTTTAAGTAGGAGTCTTGTAATCTATATGAATCAAATTTATTTTGGTGGTTGATTGTTACTAACCATTTAAAATTATTTCGTTTGTTTTTAGAAATGAGATGAGATGAGATTAAAGTTGAAAAGTTAAATAAAATATTGTTATAATATATTTTTTAATATTATATTTATTTTGAGATTTAAAAAAATTGAATTGTTTATTTTATTTTATATAAAAATTTTAAAAAAATTATAATGATGAGATGAGAGATTTTTAAAATTTTTAAAATTTTAGATTATAATCTTGAAAGCAAACAAGACAGTTGTGTGATCACAATGTTATAAATTATGCTTCCACAAAAGTATCGTGCGTATTTATAGTGGAAGTTTGAAAAAGATCGACCTATCTAGTTTCAGTTTATTTGCAATTTTGCATGTATATAATAAATCTTTAGACTTTATGTACTAAGGATAGTTTATTAATGAATCTTATCTAAAAAAAGAAAAGAAAGAAAAACTCCCGCTTGAAATTCAACTCCGCAGATATGTCCTTGGTTGGAAACCGCGCCTTGAACTGGAGGAAACGGAAGGATTCAAACTGGAGGTGAGCTACGCCCCAACAGGCAGCTCAGTTTATGCGTGGAATGACTCATGATAATCCTAAGACTTCCTCTTAGTGCTTCAAAACTGAGAATTTATTCTATCTTTTTAAACAAACATTACCAGTTCCAAACAATCTTTAGACATCAACACCGACGCTACTACAGTTCCAAATCTCTCTCTTCATACCCTGACATATTGATGGGGAAAGACCCAACTGCAATTGCCACTGCTCTTTCCCTCTCCGAGAGATCGAATTCATATTTTCTGGGTACCCAAATCCATGGACATGTCATCAAGTTAGGGCTCACTAATGACCTCTTTTCGCTGAATAATCTGATCAAAATGTATTCAAAACTTGGGGTATTGAGTTATGGGCTCAATTTGTTTGCTGAAATGTTAGAAAGAAATATTGTTTCTTGGACTTTGATTATCTCAGGTGCCATTCAAAATTGTGAATTTGATTTGGGTTTGGAGGTATATTTGGACATGGTGAGAAGTGGGTTTAGACCGAACGAGTTCACTTTCGGCAGTGTCATGAAAGCATGCACGATCGTGGGAGCTTATGAGTTTGGTTTCTGTATTCATTGTTTTGTTTTGAAAATTGGAATGGAGCAGAACAACTTCGTTGCTAGTTCTATTTTAAATATGTATGCTAAGTTGGGGGATATTGAATCTTCTGAGAGGGTATTTGAGTGTATGGACAATCTTGATGTTGGTTGTTGGAATGCTATGATTGGGGGTTATGCACAATGCGGCCATGGTTTTGAGGCCTTGAAGATTGTATCTTCAATGCAATGTATGGGTGTAAAAATGGACGAGTACACCTGGGTTAATGCTTTTAAAGGGTGCTTGATTATGGGAAATCTGGAATATGGTAAACAGCTTCATGGATTGATCATCAAGAGTGAGATGCTATTTAGCTCGTCAGTGGCAAATGCTCTCATGGATATGTATTTCAAGAATGATAAAAATGACTCAGCTCTAAAAGTTTTCAATGGCATGCAAAACAAAGACGTCATATCATGGAATACTGTATTTGGCAGCTTCACTCTGGAAGGGGATGCAAGAGACATTGCAATACTATTTTACGAATTCATGCTGACGGGAATGAAGCCCAGCCATATCACATTCACAGTACTGTTTAGAAAGTGTGGGGAGCTAATGAATCTCAATCTTGGGATTCAATTTTTTTCACTTGCCCTACGTCTTGGGTTTTTTGATGATGATAATATCACAAGCTCTGCAATCAATATGTTCTCTAGATGTGGGGCAATGGAGATGGCACGTTCAGTGTTTGACAGCATACTCCTCAGAAACATTAGTTCTTGGAACGAGTTGATTTTGGGATATAATGTAGCAAGTAGATACATGGAAGCCCTAAAGGTTTTCTGTAATTTATGGGAGTTGGGAGTTAAAGCAGATGAATGCACCTTCTCCAGCGTTTTGGAGGCTTCTTGCAAATGTGGAAATCAACAGATGGGAATAGAAATTCATGGTGCTATTTTTAAGTCCGGCTTCTCTTCTCATGGTTATGTCCGCAGTTCATTAATTAAAGCTTATATTACATTTGGCCTACTTGATGATTCCTTTGAATTTCTTAATGGGCTTGACAGACTTGATTTGGCATCTTGGGGGGTCATGATATCTGCATTGGTACATCAAGGTCATAATTATGAAGCTATCAGGTTATTCAACTCTCTAATAAAAACAGGCGAGAAGCCTGATGAGCTGATTTTTGGTAGCATTTTGAATAGCAGTGCTGATGTTGCAGCTTATTACCAAACTAAGTCTGTCCATTCACATGTTATAAAAATGGCATTTGACAAACATGTGTTTGTTTGTAGTGCACTTATAGATGCTTATGCAAAATGTGGGGACATTGCAAGCTCAAGGATGGCTTTTAATCAGCCATTTGTATCCGATGACGTGATTATTTATAATACTATGATCATGGCTTATGCCCATCATGGTTTTATTGTGGAAGCCCTGGAAATCTTTAAGAAAATGAAGTTGGCCAACCTACAGCCCAGCCAAGCCACATTTGTGGCAGTTATAACAGCTTGTAGTCATATGGGTCTTGTTGATCAAGGTTGTCTTTTGTTTGAATCAATTAACTTACATTATGAGATGGAACCATCTCCTGATAACTATGGGTGCTTAGTTGATATGTTGTCACGAAATGGATACCTTGATGTTGCAAAAAGTATAATAGAAGTGATGCCTTTTCCTCCCTGGCCGGCTATTTGGAGATCCTTGCTTAGTGGTTGTAGGATACATGGGAACAGAGAGATAGGACAATGGGCGGCTGAGAAGTTACTCAATATGGTCCCTGAGAATGATGCGGCTTATGTACTGTTAGCGAAGGTTTATTCTGAAGGGGGCAGTTGGGAAGATGCTGCAAAGGTGAGGAGGGGGATGATCAGGAGAGGCGTTTCAAAAGACCCAGGATATAGTTGGATTGTGATCTAGCAAAAGCTTTATCCTCCAGAAGCTGTCAACAGCTCTCAGGCTCTCAGTTGGCTTCTTGGATGCTGAGCCTTCAGAAATTTAAAAGGGAAAGAGATTCCAGTTCCAGGTACAAGCCTTAATGCTGGGCAAAGCTTAATGGTTCGGACTACGACCAGCAAGTCATCATGTGACATCTTTACGTCTTCGCTGCTTCTGGTTGGAGCCTTCACTTGTACTGGCGCCGCAACCTCCCATCACTTCTTCATGCTCAGCTTAGCAGCTGCTACATTTTCAAAGAGCATCAACATAATTCAAACTGGCGTCTTCGATTGTTCTGACTGGAGGCATATGAATGAAATTGGGGGGCCCCGCTCTTCGGCAAAAACGAAAAGAAAAGAAAATAAAATAAAAGACTGCTTCTACTACAGAAAAAAAATGAGGATATATATCTTTTTTTATAAGTAAAAATGAGGATATTATCCGTAAGAGGATATCCGCTGGACGCTGATGTATCAAACTTCTTTCTTGCTCGATATAATTTGATGTGAATTCGTTGTGTCTTTATGCAAATCAACGCAACCTGTTCAGGATCATTGCGTTTTCACGCAGTCCTCATTGCTTTCAGTTGATTTCTGCACAAGCTTTTAGTTGATTTCTTGACGAGAGAGATTTCTGCACAATCTTTTAGTTGATTTCGGGCTATGTACCATCAAGCCTAATATGGCGTGAAACAGGAAACAGCAGATTTTTTTAAAGAAAACTTATAATGCCTTAACAAATGGGCTCGTAATTAAAACCTTCAAACTGAAATTACAGAGTCTGGTAAAGGTTGATGTATCTTTTCTTGTAAGATATAAAGCATTTTTTGAATTCCTGTGAACTCATTTAATCAGCAAAATCCCCAAACTTGAAGACGTACATGTATAGAGAAACATCACTCAATGCATTTCTCCGTTCGTTACTAGTACAACAGAAAGAACAAAGAAAAATAGAAATTCAGTAACATTGAAAAAAAAAAAGAGATCCACCTTCATAAAGCTCACATGATCAAGAAACCACATAAGAACTGCTAATTTACGAAACATAAAATAATATTAAAAGCTTCTCTTAGTTGGTAAGGTCCATGATGGCTGTAACTATGTCCCCATTGGCAGCCTTCAATGCTTTCACAGCCTTTGGCCTAGAGACTCCTGCTTGTGTCATCACCAGCTCAATGTCCTTTGGTTCAACCCCCGTGTCATCTACTTCTTCATCATCTTGTGCCACAGCTGAAGACTCGGGTTTGGAAATCACATGGCTGAGATCAGGAGCCTTAAACTGCTCTGCAGCCTGACTCTGCAGTTGAGAGCTCAAATCCTCGATCTTTGCCTCCCCAAAGATTACATACGTGTCTGAAGTTGGACTCTTGAAAACATCTGGTTTTGAGATGACAAACAATATCTGATTCAAGTGGCAGTATATGTTAGACCAAAAACACACTATAGACAATAAATGGAAATCATTGGCGAAGAGGCACCAACGTTCTTGCTCTTTTTGACAGTGACCCGGCTAACACCCAGGATAGGTTTCATGCCAAGTTTCAACATTGCTTTCCTGCTTTTCTTTTCGCTTCTGCTTTGCTTTGACCTACCACTGGCATCTCCGTCATGTTGTCCTGATAATATAAAAAAAAATGCAAAAATAACCAATATATTATATAATTAAATAAATGAAGTTAATATCATCTTTTGTTTAAATCATTATTGCACATTTAGTATATTTTGAAGAAGCTTAAATTCGGACACAAATACATAACTTCATACATTCACTTTTTTATTAAACAAAGTTTCTTTCATTTCATTTCATCAGGACAGTTTTTTTGTTAACAGATGAGGAAACACAGAAACAAAACATCATTCAAAATGAACTTACCTTCAGCTTCATCATCATCCTTGTCATCATCATCCTCATCATCTTCGTCGTCGTCATCTTCATCTTCAACGACAGGCTCATCAGGCTACCCAAATAGAAAGAACAATTAAAATCTTACAGCCAGTAGTTTGTATTGGTAAGCAAACAATGACAAGAGAATGAGTAACACATTTAAAATACAAAATTACCAGCAATTAGTTTCAAAGCATCTAAAATCACTCGTGCAAATATGATGGACATTTAGTCTGTTATTTTGTTAAGAGTTCCTAATAGCTGTGCCATTAAAAAAGGGCAAACTACTTTTCTCCACTATGGCTTCACTAAAGTAAACAGAAAAAAAAAATATGCAGAGGCATGTTCGTGCATGGAGATAATAAAGAAGAGTGCAATGATAACCAGAAAAATACGATTGACCTTTGAAAATTTCATCAACTGCCACCATTTTCCTATACAACTTCAATCAAGAGGTTCCCAAGAGCGTAATAGCATATTTTGGGTCTGTCTATTCTAAAGAATATTCCAAGAGATCCCCAATTACACTACCAAAACTCTTCCAAATAATGAAAAAAAGAAAACACTTGTAATCCAATCACTACAGATTTTTCTTCCATAAATCCTTGCATATTCCCGGAACACCCACCCCTATATACATTAGCATATTGCCATATGTACTTCTTTTGATTAGTGCATATATACCTCTTTATCCTTCACACACCATTATGACTATCGTTTTTACTTTACACTCTTGAACTATATTCAGCATACAACTCCTATTTGATAACCATCTATTTAACAGAACCAGTATCACATTACAACCATCGCATTGCCATCACTGTAGCTTCCCAAGTCATCAATCCAGTCTTACATGCTAAAACTCATTTACGTTTACTTCTCACTCAATGCCCGAATATAATAAATTCATTTTAATTTCCCGACCGAAGTTCAATAAGATTCTGGGAAAGCAAACAGTTGGGTACCGAAATCATTACGATCCGACGCACCTATAGCTGTCTAAAAACACCAAAAAGAATCTCGCAGTTAAAAGAAAAATCATTTCCAGTGTCCCAAATGATGCAGAATTATAAAACTAAAAGGATCTAGCGTATTACTGATATATATATATATACACACACACACGCATAGAGAGAGGGAGAGAGATACATCGATCTTTTGCTGTTCGAG
The DNA here is from genome assembly GCA_003123785.1 of Pterocarya stenoptera. Classification (NCBI taxonomy): domain Eukaryota; kingdom Viridiplantae; phylum Streptophyta; class Magnoliopsida; order Fagales; family Juglandaceae; genus Pterocarya; species Pterocarya stenoptera. Next base: position 37,130 of record QEOT01009413.1, read on the forward strand.
ATGGGCAGCGAGGAGCTCTTCCTGGGTTTGAGCAGTCATGGCTGGCTTTGGGAAACAGATAGAGAAAAGTTAGGATTTTATGCAAAAACCCTAAAACCCCAAAACTAGATGTCCAAAGTGGCTGGAGAAAAGGGTTTCAATGAGAAAATGGAACTTTATAGTCACGGCTACGATGACGATAAATTACGAGACTGACATTGCGCCCATTTTCCACTACCAGTGGTCTAGATTAGACTATATACATTTAGGCCCGTTTGTTTACACAAAATCACTATCTCATCTCATCTCATCTCATCTTATCTCAATCATTATAACTTTTTTAAATTTTCATACAAAAATATAATAAACAATTTAACTTTTTCAAATCCCAACATAAAAATAATAATAAAAAATATATTCTACCAATTTTTTATTCAACTACTATTCAAAACATTTCATCTCATCTCATCTGAACTGTGTATCTAAGCAGGGCATATTTCAATGTTATATTTTTTAATTATTAAAAAATAAATAAGGAGAAAAATTAATTAATAAGAGCTACTGCTTCAAAATAATAATAATAAGAGGAGTGTTACATCCATAAAGTAATTACATAAAAGTAATCTCACAAACTGATGTGATTTCATCTGTTTTATTATAAATACTTAACAATAAAAGTAAATTTACAATCTGATGAACCACATCAAACTAAATTAGTTTATATAATTACTTTTGTGTAATTCTTTTATAACTAGAATATTTCTCAATTATAAATTAATAAGAATAATGCTATATTTACTTATAATTTTATGTGTAACACTTATTTTGCCATTTTTTTAAATTTTAAATTTTATAATTTTTTTGAGAAGTTAAATTTTATAATTTTTTTAAAAAAAGTAGTAATATTATTACTCAAAGAAGACTTGCATCATGTCGTTTAAGATAGTGGACTGAATATTAGAAGGAATTGCTTCCAAATCATACAAGTCTTCGTTCAACTTGAGAGCATCTTTAGCTAAGTTATGTGCAACCCTGTTAGCCTCTCTCTTAATGTGGCAAGCATACCATAGAGCAAAGAAATTGAGCATATTTTTTGCATCTTCAATCAATAAACAGCCTTATAGTCCCAGTCAGTAGCAAACTTACCAAAATTGTTCACTACCTGAAGAACATCACCTTCCATGATAAGCTGTTTAATTCCCACATCTCGACTAAACAATACTGCTAGCATGAGTGCATATGCTTTTGCTGTAAAAAAATTTGTAGCCAGGTCTCATGTAACTCTAAGTGTTCCAATAACATTGCCATTAGAATCCCTTATGATAGCCCATATTCCAGTTCTTCCATCAACTTTGCTTGTGGTAGCATCCCAATTCACTTTGTAAATACCCTCTGGAGGTTTCTGCCATTCACATGGCATACTTGTCTCAGTAGATGCTTTAACTAGTTGTTTCTCTTGCACATCTTTAAAGAAATGCCTCTCCTCTTTAGCTTTACTGAGAATAAAGTTTGAATGAGAAAAGTCTTGACCATGTATCACATTATTCCTTCTCAGCCAGATTAGTCTAGCTATAACAACAGCTTCAGCAAGTTTCTCCTAACTCAGATTTTTTAATAAAAGGCTCCATACCTCAAAGAAAGAATCACTGATACCTTTGATTTTCTGAATTCCTCAACAACCTTAGCTCCAAACATCTCGAGCTGTTTTAGAATTCCGTAGAACATGCTCAACAATTTCAAGGAAATTTTTACAGATAGGACACTGAGCCTCTTTGATCACCTTGCTTCTCCACAAATTTGCAAAAGTGGGTAAAGCATCTCTACAAGCTCTCCAAATAAACATCTTCACTACATTAGGCACTTTTAGGTTCCAAATAGATTTGCAGATATCACTGTGCAAGCTCCCACTTGAAGATTCCCCAACATGTTTAGTCTCTAGATCCTTGTGTAAGTGATATGCGCTTTTCACTATAAAGACTCCATTGGTTGTATAATTCCATACCAGTTTATCCTTGCTGCCACCGAGACTAATTGGGATGAACTTAATGACTTCAACTTCTGAGGAATAAAAGAGATTTGTAAGGGCATCTTCCTTCCATTTCTTCAAATCAGTATCTATAAGATTTGCCACATACTCATACTCACCACTAGTCACCCATTGAGATTGGATCATATGAGAGTGAGGTCGAGGGAACCATCTATCCTCCCAGATCCTAACTTGTTGTCCATTGCCAATTATCCACACTAATCCATTCTTTAATAGTTGATGTCCTGCAAGCATACTCCTCCAAGCAAAAGAAGGCTTAGGTCCCAAGTTACCTGATGCAAACCAAGGAGCTGGACATGTTGATCATACACGTGGGAATGGAGCTGAATTTGCACAAGACTGTTGCTTTGATAAAATGGACTAAGCCTTGATTATTATTTGAGCCCAACTTGGTCTTTTTAGAATCAACCCAATTCTCTTAGATTAGCCCATTTAGTACTTCCTTGAAACGTTTGGCTTTAAGTCTTGTAATTGGGACATTAGGAAGTGACAAAGGGTCTTGTGCAAATTCAGCTTCATTTCCACTTGTATGATCAACATGTCCAGCTCCTTGGTTTACATCATAATTGTTGGTGGAGTTCATATCATTACCATCAAGAAAATCAACCTTATGGAAGAATTTCTACTTGAATACCTGAGCTAGGAGAGAGTATGGGTTCTTTAAAAAGCAGAAACTTTATTCTGACAGCATTGCCACATTGAAGCTTCTGAAATCTCTAAACCCCAAGCCCCAGTTTTCTTTGATTGTCACATCTGATTTCACTTGACCCTTGATCTTCAAATGATCTTCATTATAACCCCACCAGAATCTTTTTTTTTTTAAAGTCTACTAAGCCTTTGAGTAATTGAATGAGGAAGTAGAAAAAATCTCCATATTATATGTTGGTATGGCTTGAAGGACAACTTTCAATAGAATTTGTTTTTCCTGCAACTGATAAGAATTTAGTTTTCTAATTTGATATTCTAGCCCAAATCCTGTCAATAAGGGAATGAAATGTAGCCACATTTGATCTCCCCACCACTGTTGGAAGTACCGAGTACTTCCCATATGAGCCCCTTGATTTAACCCCAACTATCTTAAGTAAAGTATCTTGTACTTTAGCTGGAGTATTTCTACCGAAGAAAATTGAAGTCTTCTCTTTATTCAACATTTGACTAGATGCTCTCTTATAGGTCTCGAGAATCTGAATAACTCGACTCCACTCCAAGGAATTTGCTTTATAGAATAAATGATTGTCATCTGCAAATAATAAGTAATTAATTTGATGGGGCATTTACCAATTGGAACACTGAAAATATTACCTTTAGCGGTAGCTTGGTTCAAGAGAGAAGTCAGTACCTCTGCACAAATGATAAATAGATATGGGGAGAGGGAGCTCCCTGTCTGAGACCTCTAGAAGGGATAAAGGATCTTTGTGGCTCTCCATTAATCAAAATGGAGTAAGAAACATAAGTGACACATTCCATGATAAGTGAGATCCACCTTCCATCAAAGTTGAGTTTGCTCATGACTGCTTCAAGAAAGCTCATCTCAACACGATCACAGGTCTTGCTTATATCAAGTTGAAAAGCCATATAACCTGATAGTCCCTTTACACGTGAGCTAAAAGTATAGAGTGTTTCATATGCTACCATGTTTAATAACACCACACCTAAAACAAAATTAGGCAATCTTCCATACTTAAAAACAATCCAGTACTTGTTACCTTGCAAGTTTAGAAGGATGCCTCTTATAAGTGGTTTGGTGATGTCAACAACAGCCTTAACTCTCAGATAAGGATCCCATCCAATCCCCGTTCTCATCAACATCTACCTCTTCCACCACGCCAATCTTACTCCCTATCTGCTCACCAACTTCCTTAGTCATGCCACAAAAAGGTATGTTGTGGAGTTGAATCCATATAGATTCCTCGGTGAACCTATTTGGGGTAGAAAATCCATCAAAAGTTTTGAGACACAAAGATTACGATAAAAAATCCATGGTCTACCTTTCTTTACTTTCTTGATATCCTGTTCTTGTTGAAACTCAATGATGATCAGGTTATCATCCCTTAGTCTTCCATACATTTTGCATAGTGGTCTTGAAAGCTTCTTTGTTGATCTTCATTTCTGATATAGTGAGGCCTATCAGACAGAGTTGTCCACGTCTGACAACCTTGGTCTCTTTTGTGATGTCAACTTATAATTCATATTGTTCTTCCTTAGTCAATCAAAGTTTATCCCACTTGTCAATGATCTCGTTCGACATCTTCTCTGACACTCATTCCCTATGGAGATTTAACTGTTAACTACACACTCTCCTCAGTATATACTAGTAAACATGCCTCGCCTATAGCAGAGAAAACTCCTCAAGCGCACGCTAGGAGACCGAAATGCTGGCATTGGAAATTAACTGACATTTGAGAGATTAATTTTTTTGCAAAGTTCTTTTAAAGTATAGTCAGTAGTTTTCAATTAATAAAGTTCGCCTTTTCTCTTTATGATTTATGATTTTTTCTTGCTTTATTTATCAATTTTAATCTCCCTTATTGCGACTTTCGGTTTATTTTTACTTTTGCTTACATGGCGTCCGATGATAGGACCTTCGTATAATCTACCGCACCGTAATGCACCGAAACTAATGGACCTAATTACGCCTCTCTCGTAAGCGTTTGGTTTTCGAGAAAGTGCGTGTCGGGAAAATTTTTCAAACCTTTATTTTCTCGAGAAAAACAAAAAAACCCTAAGTACCCAATGAAACGTCAGAGTAGTTGTCCTCTTTTATCTTCCTGACGCCGTCTCTGCATCTCCTGGGTGATTAGATGCAGTCGCGATTTGTGATCTGATCGGCGAGAGTATTATATCGCTCTCAAGATTGGAATATCCTATCTCCGTTGCCTCGGGTATCACGCTCTCTCTCGCTCTCTATACATGCATGCGTACATTTTTCTAAAAAATTAATTGGGGCTAATATATCTGGTTTAATTTGCTTGATGCTCATCATGCTGTAATAGTTGCTTTCTGTTAATTCCATCATTCCGAGTTTTGATACTTGAAGTGGGTTTAGTGGGTTTTTCTCTCTGTTTGTGTGGTTATTTATATTGAGAACTTCCAACATCATTTATTGGGCATCCGATCAAAAACATCATTTATTGGGCATGGTGGAATGATTGCATAGGCGAATTCTCGATACTTTTTATTATCAGTTGTGTTGTATATTGTGTATTTTTCTTTTGGAACGTTTTATACTATTTTGCCTGCTAATTCTATGCAAAACAAGAAATAGACTGACTGGTTTCAAAATAAATAAATAGACTGACTGGTTTTAGCAGAATGACTGTAGTTCCGGGCAAAATACAACATGAGATGTGCTTTACTCGACTTTGGAGAAAGGATAGACTTTGTGTCTAGGCTCAATGGAAGCACAGTTTCTTGGTTTAAATTTAAAGACTATGGGTAAGCTGTAGTGATTTTTCTCTGGTGGTTTCTTGTTTAGTCTGAATGATGCTTTGGCACTATGTAGAATGAAGGAGGTGGATCAATTTTTTTTGGTAGAGAGGAAGGATGAGTCAAATTTTGCCATAATGATTATAATTTGCAAGTAACAGGTTTTTAATTTCTCCCCTTCTATTTCTCAGAAAATATGGTTAGCACCCGCCTTCTATCTGCCTTTTAATTTATTCACTTTTTTTTAGTGGAATTATTCTTTGTTTTTTGTACTTCGCAAATTCACTTGAATTTAAGTGTGAGTTATGTCCATCTCAACATGACATTCGAGAGAAAAATGTCC
>QEOT01009413.1:45445-58621 GCA_003123785.1 Pterocarya stenoptera
AGTGACTGCATCTCTAAAATCGCATGTAAAGGTAGGATAAAAAATTTGAACTTAACCCATATATTATTCAATCAGAACATACACAACATCTCGTATTTTTTTTTTTTTTAATAAGCAACATCTCGAATTNATATTATTCAATCAGAACATACACAACATCTCGTATTTTTTTTTTTTTTAATAAGCAACATCTCGAATTTCTTTACCCTATAGACACAAATCATTACAGAACGATCTAAAATCCATGAAAAAGAAAAAGAAAAGCCAAAAAAATTATTAACGTATACCATTGAAAAATTTGCACAGCAATCTCTGACCTTCAACTCTATGATTGGGTATAATATGGAATCAATCAGGCCTACGAAGCTCGGGCACGGAGCGCCTCAGTGTCACCGCCGAAGTGAGAAATCCGGGCGGCCATATTAGCAACCTGATCCTGCATCTGCGCAGCCCGCATTTTTGTCGCAGTAGCACGGTGAAAGAACTGCTCGCGTGACAAGAGCCGCACATTCCTCAGGTACTGATCGAATGGTATCGCGCCCTCCTGCACAGCCTTGTCCAAGGAGTACACTACGTCCTCGATGGCCAAATCGGAGGCCGAACACTCGAGCATTTGCTTGGATGGCACGTCAATGATCTCGAACGCGTCGTCCACGTCAACATTCCGGCGGAGATTCCTCAGCTTCGCTTCGTTCTCCCTCAACCACGCCTCCAACACGTCGGCGTTCATCAGCATCATCTGCAATTGCTGCTCCAGCCCTTCCTTCTCGTCGTGCATCTCGTTGAGGCCCTTCTTCAGCTGCTCTTCCCGGTGCCACAGCATCGCCTGTGCGTTGAAAAGCCCTTCCATCTCCGCCTCGCGCGCCTTCCTCAAAGCCGTCATATCCCCATTCACCAACTCCACCAGCTTGTTCACGGCGCTCCTCCTATATGCCTCCGAAGAATCCTCTGTTTGAACACCATACGGAGACGGCGGGTANCACCGCCGAAGTGAGAAATCCGGGCGGCCATATTGGCAACCTGATCCTGCATCTGCGCAGCCCGCATTTTTGTCGCAGTGGCACGGTGAAAGAACTGCTCGCGTGACAAGAGCCGCACATTCCTCAGGTACTGATCGAATGGTATCGCGCCCTCCTGCACAGCCTTGTCCAAGGAGTACACTACGTCCTCGATGGCCAAATCGGAGGCCGAGCACTCGAGCATTTGCTTGGATGGCACGTCAATGATCTCGAACGCGTCGTCCACGTCAACATTCGGGCGGAGATTCCTCAGCTTCGCTTCGTTCTCCCTCAACCACGCCTCCAACACGTCGGCGTTCATCAGCATCATCTGCAATTGCTGCTCCAGCCCTTCCTTCTCGTCGTGCATCTCGTTGAGGCCCTTCTTCAGCTGCTCTTCCCGGTGCCACAGCATCGCCTGTGCGTTGAAAAGCCCTTCCATCTCCGCCTCGCGCGCCTTCCTCAAAGCCGTCATATCTCCGTTCACCAACTCCACCAGCTTGTTCACGGCGCTCCTCCTATATGCCTCCGAAGAATCCTCCGTTTGAACACCATAAGGAGACGGCGGGTACGGCCTCGTTTGAATCGACGAGCGGGCGTACCCCAAACTCGAAGCCGTTCCGTCGGGAGGATGAGCAGAGGGAGGAGTAAAACTGGGATTAGGATTAGGATTAGGGTTAGGGTTAGGGTTAGGGCGGCGTTGGGAATAGAGAGGTGGGTCACGACCGAAGTAGAGGCTGAGACTACGAACGAGGTCGACAAGATTGGAGCTGGGGTAGATCCAGTTCTGGAGGTAAGGAATGGAGACGAGGCCGGAGGGGTTGACGAAAGAGTGGGGGCGCTTGATGACCATGTCGCGGGTGGGGTTGACGTAGACGCAGGGAGGATGGCGGGGGTAGGACTCCATGAGCCAGAGAATGACGGGGATGTTGTAGGTGAGACCCTGGAAAGACATGGGGACGGTGCCTTCGGCCTGGAGGAGGTTGATAGAACGGCCGTCGTTATGGGTGAAGGTAGCAGTTTTGGGTTCGAGGGAAGGGTAGGAGGAGGAAAGGGAGAGGAGGTGCTGGCGGATCAGCCACTTGGTGTCCTCCGAATAAGGGAGGGCGGAGGGCCCTCGTTGGGAAAGGACAGAGCTCAGGAATTGTTGGGTCTGTTGTGGATTCGCAGGGGATGGACCTGCCTGCACCGCCGGTGGCACCATTCCAATTGTCTCCCTTGCTTTCCTTTGCTTTGCTGCTTTTGTGTGAAGTGTTGGAGTTGAGTTGGTCTGCCTAGTTTTGGGAACGAAACGAAATCTTTACGGCCAAGAATTCACGAACGCGTGTTAAAAGTTGACTAAACGGGTTTTGAAACAGTGTCGAATAACATTGTCGGTTAGATTAGAGCTATTTTCTTTGATTAGGCTTCGTTAGGAAGATAGATGGAATCTCAATTCATCATTATAATTTTTTTAAATTTTAAAATAAAATATAATAGATAATTTAATTTTTTTAAATATTAAAATAATAATAATTTTAAAAAATAATATTTTATCATCTCTGACTCAACTAAATTCAATTCAACATTCAAATACAACCAAATCATATCCATGTGAAGTGAATGTATTTTTTTTGGGCAGTGCAACTGTTCAAACACATGCCATTAATTCTTGCACCAACATGTGACTCTACATTTCTATCTATAATTTCTGTGCTTTTTTACGCATAATTTGTTAGGTACATCAGTTGAAGAGGATTCTTTGATTCGTATCGTTACCGGTAGAGTTTAGAGTTAAATACTATAATTTCTCAAAGTGTGGACTTAAAATATCAACAGATAATATAGATTTTAAGAGTGTTATTTAGTATCTGTTTGATCATCATTTTATCAAAAATGAACGAAAAGATGACAATTAAAAGAATGATCAAAGGCATTTCTCGACCCAAATTAATATGAATCTTAACCGGCCAAAAACTGAATAAAATTCGGGCCGTACGCCCATGCATCAAATTCATGCCTCTTCCTCCAACAAACATCGCAGTCAAGCTCTTCAGCTCTACCGTGATGTGTACTCTGAAGCTCTCAAGTTTCAGCTTTCGGTCTAGAATATCCAAGGGTAATCAGCCTGGATTTTGATCATTGCAATCAATCTACAAAGTAAGGGGAAAGGGGAGTACAAATAAGAGAACAATAATTGTAATAATAATGATGATTATGAAAACAAAATTAGCAAAATATGTCAAAATTCAACATAGCAAGGAAATTATGATCTGGGTCTCGGTTGCCTAGCAGTAAAAATGCAACAGCTCCAAACAACAGTCCAAGTTTTTTGCATCTCAGTTGGCAAACTATAAGGGAAAGAAAAAAATTATAATTGCACTAGTGTACAAATAAAACCATTCAGTAAAGAGAGCTATTTCAGGATTAAGAAACTTACATTAAAGTTTTAAAAAAAGTTAGGGACTCAGCATCTTTTACCCCGAGAGTCTAGTTTGTATAAGTAGGCGTTCGTCTCAGAACTGTCCAAAAATTGTTCTGATGCCTTTATCATTGTATAGGCAAGCTGAGGAAACTGCTGAGTACTTGTGAATTAATTAGTTTAGCATAAACTTTTTTTTCCTGCATGACATTGGAATCTGTCGTCAGAGGTCATACAATTAAATAACGGACCACAGCGTTATCTACAAGAGTAAACAATAAATAGAATGCCATAAATTTGTCTGACCTACAACTTACAAGAGAAAATCCAATATAGATGGAGAAGCAGATTACCTAATTCTGATATCTGAACATCAGTGCAGAAGTAAAAAGAATCAAATCGTGGTGGCATAACTTTCATTGGGTACAGAGTGTATATGTTAGTTTCTTTTCCCTTTGCAATCTTATGCTGCAATGTAATTTACGATACATTGATGCTAAACTGAAACAGGTTATGAAGATCCTAGGGAAAAACAACTTTTGGTTCTTCCCCATGTTCAGATTATAGCATTAGAAACATCAGACCCAAATTAAAACTAAAACAGTCTAGAAAAAGCATAACCATGTAACATGAATAAACAACAAAAAAACTCACCGTTCTACAGCCTCAATGCCCTGCAAAGCTGCAAAATTTGCAAGTTGATAAATTTCTTCGAAATTATTTTGAATGATTGCCTCTTTATTAAATATGGCATCTGATAAAACAACTGCTGTTGCTCCTCTGGAGATATATTCTCTGATTGAATCTGTATCAGATTATGGTAAAAAAAAAGTTCCTTTAACTCGGAAATTAATGCTACATTTTGATAAATTGATGTCTTGCATGAAGAAAACATGTCACTACAATCAGAAAACAGGAATGTAAAATACAAAAATTAATGGAAATTTCTGATCACACTGTCTCCTTAAGGTCTCTCAAAAGACATGTTCTGAGTATGCCACAAGTTTGAATTCGAGTCTAGGGCGACATAAACATAAATCAAGAAAATAATACTTTTGTAGGATTTTTCACTTTGATGAAGGGCAGATACATGCATTTCTGAAAAAAAAACAAAGAACTTTTTTCTTTACATAAATCAAATTTAATTAATAAGCAAAAAAGGCATGACCCAAGTACGCAGACAATAAACAAGAGAAAGACCTAAACAAAAATAGTAAAAGATAAAAATTTAAAAATAAAAAATAAAAACCCAAAAAATCCTGAAACTAAGAAGTTGTAAAACAAGTCAAGACAACATCCAATGGTAAAGAGTATCGAAAAATAAAGCCTTAAGGTCCCCCAAGTATTGAACAAGTCAGGACACCCATCCAAAGAGATATTATTCGCCTCAGTATCTCAGCCTCAAAGGACAAGAATGAAAATTGCTGCACAAGGCAAGCAACAACAAGTGCCAGTGAAAACTAAGAGCTTAAAAGTCTGAAGGCATTCCAATAAATGTCTTCACTACAAGGAGAACAATATGAATGGCAAAGGATCACTAATGCAAACCCTTTATGAGATGAGATCTTATTATTTAATATTATGATAGCAGAAGGGTAAAAAAAAATCTGTCACTTCCAATCATCAATACAAATAAATATAGAAATTGAAGTGAGGCTCTTAGAACTAATGTACAGAAGCAAAGGTAACAACCTATTGTTATGCCCTGAGAAGCAACCATCGAGATGTGATGAAAAGGCCTCTTGAGTGCTGAAATGTACCGACTACCGCCTAATGCAGAGACAGGATAAACCTATTCCACCAGATAAAATAAAAGCAAACCCATAATGAACATCTGTGGATGAACAGTTTTATGACTTCCAAACAGTATCAGATCCCATAATATGTTGTGAAGAAACAGCAGAAAAGAAGTGTTTATTAATCTACTAATAGCATTTACGAGGCATGACACAGAAAGTGTAAGAGCCGTTTATGAAAAGTTCACACAAGATCATGGGTATTATTACCGGAGGTAGCACTCCAGATATGAAACTTGCTACAAAGTATGTTATTCCAACTTGGCAAGCTAAGATTGCTGCTTGAGTAACTTAACATATTTTCATTTAGCAAGAGACTTTTATCTATAAGGCCATATGCATATGTATATGTATGCACCGATATATGCCTGAAGACCATTCAAGGTCAAGTGGGGACGTATGATTGCTGCCCTAGCAAGAGTAATATCCATTTCTGTTTCTACGAAGCAGTGTAAGTGACAAAGGACGATTGCTGCCCTAGCAAAAGTGATATCCATTTCTGTTTCTACGAAGCAGTGTAAATGACACAGGACAATTACCATTATACCTTGACTTAATCTGCTCCCACATTTGAAACATTAAAAGACTCACCTTGACAATTTTGGCGCCGGTATCATATGCAGACAGTATCTGTAAATCACATATTGATGGTCTTAAGTTCTCATTCAGCAGGAAGGAATCTCAAGTGTTTCAAATAAAAAATAATAATAATAATGATAAAAAACCCAATCTTCCAGGGTAACGAAACAGTGGTGGCCAACAATACAATCATTATTATAAGTCGAGAGTTCAAAGACAAAGTCCTCAAAAAATGAAGAGTAGAAATGATGAAGAGTTTAAGTTCAAAACAAGCTCTTACTTCTGTTGGGGTCATTACACCTGGTATGTACAGAACTTCAGCACACTTGACATCGACCATAATGTCCTTAAAAAGGTAAAAAGGAAGCACCAATGAAATTATCTGCCAGATCAATATCTATCTTCCACGCTCGAGTGGGAAATTAAAAGCATGAGAGTGCAGAATCAATATGCATACCGTCACCGTGGCAGGACTCATAAGAAATTTGGCTCCAGAATTTATTGCATTTTTGGCATCCTCGACATTAAGGACAGTCCCAACCTGCAAAATACTTGGTGAGTTCAGAAGGAACTCCAAAAATTCCAACCAAGTATATATCTGGATCATATCAATGGCACTTCTTTTAATTGAAAATGGCACAGTAAAAGCATTTGAAATCCAATAGAAAGATTTTTTTTTGGATAGAACTCTCAGCGATTATGACCTGCTCCTTGTTTGATGGATTGTGAAACCAAAAAGTGTCTCACTATTTATATCAATCTGTGTATGTTGGAAAAATTCTCAACAAGCAAACCTATCACATCTATCCGAAACCAGATTGCACTTACAACTGCATCTACTTTGATTTACTTCCAATGTGCCAAAAGAGAATACATAAAGGCAGCCATTTACCATGGCGTTTTATCAGGGAACCAGTAGATAAGTTAATTTCTTCATCACAAATCCATAAACACTCCATGCTAACAAGTATTGAAAATTGTTGTCCATGTGTTATTTAAGACAGCTGTTTCCTTAAGTGGAAACTTTGGAAAAGATTTTTGTCGAACACACTCAATGAACTCAAAATGAACATAAAACGATATGCTAGTAAATTCAGATGGAGATAGAAAGATTATTACTCCTAAGGCTGGATTAGGATTCTCCTGCACTAACTGCTGTAGAACCTGTGCGAATGAGAATAAAAGCACATAAACACTCTGTCGGAGCCAATTGGAGAAATTAGAAATACACAGTACCAAACAACCTCAAATACACCAGGGGTGGACATAACAATCTCCAGCTACATATCAAGAAAGAGAAACAAATTAGAAACCATAACTAGTTAAAAAAAATACATACTACGAGTAATGGCAAAACGAGAATAAATTAGAGCGAATCTCTTTACAAAACGGTAACATAAAGCAAACATTTCCAAGTGAGCAGGCAAAGATTGTCAGGCGTTCAAATTACAAGAGACCAAGTAATGGCGAGACTAAAGCAACTGCAATTCACATGTTAGGAAATATGCCATCTAAGTGGGTGAGTTCTTCTATACTACCCATACCAAATGCAGCCAATTCACCTTTTCGGATCATTCTGATCAACCTTGAAGCTTCAGTAGAAGCAAGAATTATTAATTCATAAGAAAGACAAGAACGTCGATTGAATAATAAAGAGAGAGAATAAAATTTTGCACCGAAAAGAAGACTCACAACTGAGATGCCACCGCTAAGTGCAGCACGAGCAGCTTTCAAGGCCTGCTCCGCACTATCCAACAGAAAAGAGTAAAATAAGCCGTTGTCTACACAGAGATTGCCAAGCTCAATTTAGGACACAGACCAGCTACGAAGACATACTACCACGTAAACATACAGTTTAGTCTCGACTCTCTACACAGGTAACACGTCAACCGACTTCAAAGAAAAAGTCTCGCAATTAAGAAGGCACATATAGGAGAGTGAGAGAGACCTATTGGCACGAAGGCAAGCGATGACGCCAGAATTCTGAATCTGCGTCAAGGTTTTGTCGATAGGAGACGCAGATGGCTGAGGAGAATAGCAAGAAACCCTAAGCGGCGACCGTGGCGGTGAGCTCAGAAGGCTTAGAGAAGCCGAAGAAGTGCGAGCGCAGATGCCGAGGCTCGTTACGGCCATATCCACTACCTTTTTCCTATCCTGGAATACCAGCGAACAGAGAGACAGAGACAGAGACAGAGAGGTAGAGAGTCCTCGGTATGGCAATTTTGTTTTGAGCGGGAACGGGATTTAGATTATCCATGGCCAGCTTTGATCATATCTGGTGTTTGGAACCAGGAATTGGTACAATAAGTGAACCTTAAGTAATTTTTTTTTTGAAAAAGAGTAGTGTTTATTATTAAAATATTAATTTTTTGAGTTATGTAACGTAAAATTATTTTTATGTACTCATTGTATATTCTATTTATATAATTTGTTAAAGTAGTTATTTTATATTAAAAAAATTGATGAATCCAATCATATTAGTAATTAGTACAATGTGTAAATAATACGTAAAAGTGATTATACATAGAGTTTTTATATTTTTTTTCTTGTAAATTCTATATTTATTCATTTTTTTCAAATAAATTATGTAATACTTACACACTCCCCGATTGTAAATATTATTTGTCTTTATATATACTGGATTAACTTTATCCATCAGATTAAGTTCATATATTTGGACCACAATTAGATTTGAATTTAGGTTTATATATATTTAATACATAGTAATATTAGGTACAAATCTTAAAAAAACAATTAAGTTGTTTCATGCAAGCTCTTAGTTTGTACAAAGTGAGTCCCACTAATTAAGAAAATTAGATTTATTTATATTTTTCATGGCGTGATTCACTTTTTGACAAAGAGTTGGAGACTATGCGGACATGTACAAATCATTATATTTTAATATAATATATAGTATCTTTTAAATTAATGAAGAATATTTTACTATATTTGTATATATAGGTGGTCATGATGAGTATAAAAGTACACCCATGCCAAATGTCTTGTGTTTTACTTCAATATCTTAATTCAAATCATTTCACTATTATTAAAAAAATATCTAATTATTATTCACAAATATTCTGAATGTCTAAATGAGCCTCAAATGTGTTAATTAATCAAGATATTCAAATTATTGTCATAAAGATGGCTTTATATATATATATATATGAATTAGTGCAATTATTCTCTCTCGATTTTTTTTTTTGTTTGCAATAAAGGAAAATAACTTTGATTATATTGGAGAATAAGTTCAACTTTGCATGGCTTTAATTATATTTACAGCTATATATATGTATGTATATATATATGTAAGTTTTTCTAATAAGCAGAAAAAATATAATTATTATAAGAAAACTGCTTATTTGCAACCAGTTATTTTCAGTCAAAATGAGTCTGTTTTGGTTGCAAATAGTCATTTCGTTACAATATAAAATTGTCACAAATACCCTTTTTCTTGTAGTGAATGTAAAAAATACTAGCTAATTGAGACTTTATGATTAATTAATCAGACTGATTTGCTTTTGCGACTATTTAATTCCTATATATGATCACCTTCGAATCAGGTGGCCGGGATCATAGGAAGAAAGAAGCTTCCTAGCTAGTAACGGATGGGATATATTAATAATTATAAAGATTAAAGAGCTAGCTAGCTTTCAATAATGCAGATCAATATAATATATTACATATTATTAATTTGATCGACTAAATGATTTATTCAAATTATATTGAAATCTCATATATATTAATTATCACATAATTCCCAATGGCAAGCTGTGACAATGCTTGCATGCCTGTTCATTTAAATTATCCTATTAATTTCGACAAACCATTTTTTTTAGAAAAAAATGAAATTAATTCGGGGCTATATATCTAGTTGGCACAATCAACTGTCCATTTACGTACGGACCCTTAATTTGTTTTCCTAATTAAGAAATTAACTCTATAACCTAAAAAAAAGTTTATATATATTTTCATATATATTTTCGTTCAATATATAATGCAGTACTGATCATAATTTATTTTAATGGGTGCCTTAATTAATTCAAATTATGTGCCCTTCGACTGATTATTTTAAATGACAAAGATTAATTATGTTATAAATAATTATAATTTCACTCCATAATCAAGATTAAGTATTGATGATCATATATTTGGACCATAATTAAATTTAAATGCAGGTTTATGTGTATTTAATATAGAGTAATTAATATTGCTATGTATAAATCCCAAATACCAATAGACAAGTTTCGTGGATATCTAGAGTTTTTTTTATAATTTTTACGATGGATTTAACTTTTTTATAAAAATGCATGTGCTAAATTTATCTTTTTGGGACATGTGTAAATTAATAATTTCTTTTTAATATAATATAATATATTTAAAAATTAAGAATATATATCTTACCTATATTTATAGAGGTGGTCATGACAAGTACAAAAGTATATAAGAAGTACCACCCATGCAAATTGGCTTGTGCTTTACTCCAAATTTACAGGCAAAAGTTCAGCATGCGTGTGTACGTATAGTTCTCCAGTGATCTCCACATGCATCATGTGTACGTATATGTTCATTCGAATATTCAGCGGTCCAACAAGGAAATTGCAAAAAAATACTTTCAATTTGGAAACAAAAACAAAGAGTACTGAGGATCAATAACTTTAATTATATCGAAAATAATAAATTATATATTATGCCCTAGAAATTAATTCTCTCAAGGAAACAAACAGTATTAACATCAACATGCATGCACCTAATAATTATCATGTATTAAGCATTCAGCAGAATCATACAACATTAATTATTATAATTGCTATGAACTGTGGATTAGCTAGATCGAAATTATAACTAAATGACATGATAATTCTTTTTGGAATTTAATTAATAAAATAACTAATTATTATTAAATTAAAGCTTGAGTGACAAATCCAGTCCCTGATGATCAGTGTCGTGATGATCATTGCTTCTCGGAGGCAGCAGCTGCTTGTCTCGGTTCAGGAAATCACTGGTACTCGGCCTGATTTCGTTTTTGATTGAAGTCATGCTATGAATGTTGGTGCTAGAAGATGCAGCACCAATTTCCTCAAATCTCGAAGAAGTATTATTCCCTGCAGAATTATGAAGTGTAATTGCACCATTATGTGCCTGAAAACCCTCCAGCCTTAGCCTCTGATCAAGGGATAATGGCTGTGAATTGTTCATTAGCATGGCCTGCCTTGATGACCAACCGCCATGGCCAAATGGACGAAACGTCGACGACCCCGATGAGCTCGGCCATGGCAGACTAGAAGAAGCTGGCTTGTGAATCATGGATTCCATCCGAACCCCAATATTATTGTTAGATCTTTGAGAACTCAAAGATCCATATTTAGGGTATTGTGAAGAAATGCTTGAATAGGGATAGTAATTAGGAAAGTTTGGGTGTCCGAAAGCACTCGCCGCCGCCATATCCATCCCTGCTTGACGTCGTTTAGCCAATGCACGCTCTTGTTTATGGGCGTTTTGATGCCCTCCCAATGCTTGGGACGTGGAGAACTCTCTCTTGCAAAAGCTGCATGAAAAAACCTTAGTCGTCGTCTCTGATACTGACAGCTTTTCGCTAGGCTTCTCGTCCGAGATTGGCTCCTTGGCAGCCTCCTGATCGGAAGAAGAAGAGGAGGAACCAGCATTAATGGCAGAGTACTTGAAAAGACTGAGTTCCATATTCTCCGGCTTGCCATGACAATCGTCGGAACCAGGGCCATCAGAAAGCTTCAAATCCAGCAAGACACGAGAAGTAGTAGTAGTAGTACTACTCGATCCCACGGGCCGTTGCTGATGCTGATGATGATGATCATCAACGTCAACTAGACCCTCGATGATTTTTTCTTTTAGTTTCATCATCATCTTTCCTTCTTTGAATGAAGGTTGATCTTCAATGGCGGCTGAGATGCTAGAGGCCGCCTCAGAAGGGCATGGTTCAGAAGCACAAGTACCGTACTGAGGATGAGATTCCATGGCAAAAGTACTAGTGATTAAGATGTTTGAAGTTTTGTGGGGAGTTTGAGGAAGATAGGAGGGGAAGATGTGTGCCTTTTATTAAGGGTTACGAGTTAATGCAATATCCTAAGCGTATGGAAAGAAATCCCAATGAGCAATTACTACAAAAATGCAGTTTTTGAAAGCAAGAGAAGACTGAAGTATTGAATTAAGAGTACTAAACTGGCATGGGCATGGCTGAGATATGGTCTCTGAAGGATGATGATGATGGGATTAATTAGCCAAAAGAATATTCCAAAAATAGAATCAAGTACAAAGGTGATCAAGCTGTTTCAATTCTAATGAGTTAGTCAAACTTCCATGTATAAATGGGGATCAATAAAACCCTAAAGGAAACAACTCATAAGGGTTGTGTACATGGAAATATAGAGAGGAAAACACACGGTATTTGCCTCTTCAAGTACTCCAAAATTAAATTATTTAAGCACAACGATATTTAGATATATCCAACATTGGAAATATTTTTTTTAATTAATTTGCATTCATCATCATTTTAAAATAAAATTTTGGGAATTATATATAGTGTGAGAGTTTTTCATAAAGTGTGATAATATTTTTCATAAGATATGGAGTGCAGAATGATGAATAGACGTGACCGACAAGAATAATTTTTCATATTTAATTAATAACTTTTATGCTTAATTTTCACAGGAGTACTACTTAAGGCGTGAAATTGTATGAAATATTTTTTAATTAAAATGTACTGGTGTGGCGACATATAATATATATATATATATATTAATGGACTATTAACTAATTAATAGCCAATTGGTTTTGGCAATTTATAATTAATTAATCCACAGATTGGATGTCATGTCATGAATATTTTATCAACACAAACAAGAAATCTGACGATGATTTCCTCTGGAAATATATATAGGCTTTATTTATTTCTTTTTTATTTTTGGTTGAAATTGATTAACATATCATGTGCTAATAAATGTAATTCAAGGCTATATATTTTATATATTAGAAAGTAATGAGTTTCAATATATGGAACAGCTTGTAAATTAATTAATATATATAGAAGCTTCTTTAAATTTAATTTCGAATCCTCGGGTCGAGTTGCGCATACACTATATATATATATATATTAAAAAGACTCAATAAAAGTATTACAATTATATATAATTAATTATATATAATTTAGATTAATATTTAAACATATTGAAAATCTCCGTAAGAAAATATATTTGAGCTGTACATGATGCAATGTCCAGATCATATACAGTATGCTGCATGCATTAATTAATTTTAGTACGGTATCATGCATTTAGGATGCACAGCATGTATAATAAAAGTAATTATTTAGCAATCATGATAAGCATTAGATAAAGATTTTATACCTTTTCAAAAAAAAAAAAAA
>QEOT01009413.1:70692-90608 GCA_003123785.1 Pterocarya stenoptera
GGGGGGGGGGGGGGGGGGGCTTGGAACTTGACCTAAAAGTTGAAAGAATGAGGAAAGGAAAAAAAACTACCTTATCCTGAAGTTGTGGATGTGTCACAAGCCTCACCAATAAATTATCAATCAACCCCGTGGTAGTTAGGCATCCATGGAACATCACCCCCATGATATTTCCACATGGTTCTTCTCTTGCACTAAGATGACCATTCAACTCACGTGAGAATAAGTTATCTGGCATCTCAACACCAGAACAAGATGGTGCACCAGATGCAGACTCCATTCCCATATTTACATTTTCATTATGAAGGTTTTCATCCTTGTGAAGAAAAAAATTGTAGTTCTTTCGGCACTGTTGAACAATATCTTGAGTTAAGAATTTCAACTTTTTGCATAAATGCTGGTACCTCCAAAATCCCTGTTTCCAGTAAGGAGTAACACTATATGAGGCCCAAAAGCAAGCATCTTTAGCAATCATCATGAGGAGCTCCTCATAAGCAATTGCCTTGGACCAAGCCAAGAATGTATCTCCAAAGAGCGTGGATCCCAATAAGGTAAAAGCCATATGTTGAGAAACCATTTTACAATCAAAATTGCCTTCAGCCATGAACTTGTTTACTCTCTCCATGATACAGTCGACAACCTTTGTAGGAATCACAGGAGCTCTCTCAATCAATCTCCCATTCAATTCTGTTGCCAATGATTCCCTTCTCCTCTGCACCTGCATATGACAGTACAAAACATCAATACATTGTTACAATGGAGAACAAATGAGAGGGAAAAAGAAAAAAAGATGGAGTTGAGGAAGACCTAATCTCATACCTTCTCAAAGGATGAAACAAAGAGGCTCGATGGCCCAAAGGCCAGACGGAATGCCCTCCCAGTCAAAGGTAATTTATCCTCAGCCTTTAAAAGCATCTCTTTGATAAGTTCTGGATCGTTCATTGACACCAAAAGCTGAGTAGGACCCAACCACAACTTAACAATCGATCCATACCTCTTGTGTAAAACTGATAAAACTTCTGAAAGCCAAAAGGGCAGGTACGTCATACCATTTACAAAGGAACACACACCCAAAATATAAAAAAGAAGCTAATTCCAAATCATCCAATACTATAAGCAGTCGATCATTAGCACAGATATATTCAGTGCTTGAATCTGGGAGTAACAAATGGATTCCATTTCAGCATGATCATCTGATGCAGTATTCATCATATAATTTCAATCAAATAAAGAAAACAATCTACTATTCATTCAAAGGGCAAAGATTCATTTCCATTTTTGAGTATCAAAGTAACGTATTTAACATTGCTTTATTGTTGTCGTTAGTGATGAAGATGATGAATCTGGGCATGGTACGAGACATAGCAACTTGTCAGATTTAAATGCACAATACAATATAGAAACTCATCATGTACAAGAATGATAGGTCAGAGAAAGTTTCTCAAGATTAAAAAATAAAACACTAAATCTGTTTGGCTTAAGATAAACCGCCTGAATCCAGTGGAATAAAACACCAACTTCTAATCATTCAATATCTAGACCCTATCAATTCAACAACCTGTCTCCCTGAGTTGCAGAAAGAGCAAAATAGATTAAAAAAAACGCCTTTTCTTTTTCTCCAATCTTCTAGTTAAAAGTCTCAAATTCCTATTTAATTTCACCATCAACCAAACGGTAATTGAAATTCCGAAGTGAATCGAACTGACCAGTGAGATTTTCCCGGGAAATGAGCTTGGTGTGGCCATAGAAAGAGGGACACGGAGGCCCGGGGATCTTCCTAGCCTGGGCCCAAGCCCGGAAGACCTTAGCAACTTTCCGGAGCAGAAGAGCAGTGACGGCGATGAGGGAAACCCAGAGGAAGGCATTGAATTCCCAAGTGACGAAGTCCATGAGCAAATGATGAGAGAATTCCTGGGAATCGCAAGTCTCGGATTTAGTTTTCGAGGACTGGAGTAGAGAAGCGAGGAAATCGGTAGTGGGAGTGGGAGTGGTACTTAGAGCTGCTGTTTCACAAGATTTCATTTTCTCATCGGGGGAAAGGGAGAGGTCTCTGAGGCTTCTTGAGGCTCTCACTTTTTCGGTCTCTGATACAAATATATTGCTTTTGAGCCTAACATGAAAAATGGCCAAATTTCTGCCTGACATAAAAATTTTAATAAAAATTTGATCATTTTTGCCTTTCTTTTCTTCCTCCTTCTCTATTGTTATTTTTTGTTTTTATTATTTTTTATTTTTATATGTGATTAATAAAAATAATTATTTTATATTAAAAAAATAATATAATTAATCACATTAATAAATAAAGTACATAAATAATATATAAAAATAACTATATATAAAAATTTTGTAAAAAAAAGTGAAGAAAATTTCCATCATTTTTCTTTATCTTAATCAAAATATATTTTTAGTAGATTTCATTATTTTCACAAAATTCAATGATTCATCTTTAGAAATTAAAAAAAAAATCGTAAATTTTAACACGTCCATAAAACGAACACATCCTATAATAAAAATTATTAAAAAGTAAAAGTACGTGACTTTTGTCGGAATCTCATCATTTAAGATTACGTTTCAACGATAATTTTTGTTGTCGATCGTAATTTTTGTTGTTAAGCTCTTGAAATGGATTTTCAATCACATGGTGTTTGGCAAAAAAGAAAATTCCAAAAGGAGAAATAGTAAATAAAAAGCATTGGCGCCAAAAAGCAACCAAAAAATCTGTGGGATTCTTCTTCTCGCTCTTTGACTCTCAAAACACTCAATACCAAATCTGGGAATCTTCGTAGACTTGGAATGGAAAAATTTTAGCAGAAAAAATAAACAAAAAATGCTCAAAAAGAGCAAAGACGCCTCGTAGAGCTAATCACTTGGGGGACTTCGCAGTCGGTTCTTCTTACTCAGATCTCTTGTTTCTTCTTGGCCTTCCAGTTGTCTTGAAATGGCGAGTATGCTACCCACACTCTCTCCGTCTCGCACCACTTGCGCATCCCTCCTTCGCGAATTGCAGGTTCTCTCTTTCTCTCTGCTCGCTTTCTGTTTCATCGCTTTGATCTGTGATGCTAATGCGGATGATTCAGATGTGTGTATTTTCCTATTTTCAATTTTGCTATGATTTTCTTTTTTCATTCCCGTTTCGTTTGGTTATTGGAGGTAAATAAGAGAAATGGTAACCGAATCAAACTGTTCGTTTATGTAGGCGATTCTGGGGTAATGATAAAAAAAAAAATTTAAACTTTGGTTAAAATGGTGACTATGAAACCAAAAATGTGAGAATTCCCAAATTTCTTGGTGACCAAACAGAGCTAAATCATTGCCTATTTGCTTTACTCACGTTGATTTTGACGCTGAAAGCGAATGATTATATACATTTCTCTTCTCGTTTGGTACACGTAGCAATAAGTTTGCGGAGGTGAAACTTAGGGCACCCATTTCCCATTTCAGGCCCCAATCTCATGCAGGGCAGTTCAAAGCTCCTAACGTTGTCGTACTAGTTCAGTTCAGCTTTTTATTGTATTTTATTTTTAATTTGTTTTCCTACAATGCTCTGAATTCATGCAAATCCAGCAATTTTGCTAAATGTGTAATGTTTTATACATATGGTTTCGTTGTTCATATAGATATTATGGGATGAAATTGGGGAGAGTGACAGCGACAGGGACAAGACGCTTCTACAACTCGAGCAAGAGTGCCTCGACATTTACCGGAAGAGGGTTGAGAAAACAAGAAAGTACAAGGCTGACTTGCATCAGTCATTGGCTGAGGATGAAACTGAAATTAACAATATCGCCTCTGCACTTGGGGAACATGCCTTCTTTTCAAGGGTTCGCCACTTTTTACACAATTCATGGTCTTATTGCTCCTATTTCCATGCAAAAGATGCATTTCTTTATTGAGTATTTTTATGCCTCCACGATTAGGGACCTTACCATCTGCTACGTGCTTTTGTACTATATTTTAATGTGTACAATATAGCTAGCTAATTAAATCATCTTGCATGTATTTGTTGAGTTGGTTTCCTTTTTGCAATGTTTGGAAAGGGAAGAGGCACTCTTAAGGAGCAGATATCTGCCATAAAACCTATATTGGCGGAGTTGAGGTCAAAGAAGCGAGAAAGAGTTAAGGAATTTTCAGAAATACAGACTCAGGTTGTTCAGATCTGTGCAGAAATAGCAGGCAATGGTGAACCTAACATTTCTTCTGATCCACAAGTTTCTGAAAGTGAACTGACAGTGAAGAAGTTGGGAGAGCTTAAGTCACACCTTCAGGAACTTCAGAATGAAAAGGTTCCTTTGACAACAGTGACTTAGAGTTTAAGTTGTAGCATGCGAGTAATAATGAGCATTTCATTTCACTTGTTTGCTCTATTGTTTTGCTTAAATTGCAGATTTTCCGATTACTAAAGGTCAACAGCCATATTGATGCTGTCCATGAGCTGTCAGCTGTGTTGTCAATTGATTCTTCTAAGACGCTTAATGAAGTACACTATAGCTTGACTGATCCCTCAGGTAGTCCATTAAAGAGCATCAGCAACAACACACTTGCTAGATTAACGGGGTTGATCCACTCACTAAGGCAGGAGAAACAACAAAGGCTACAAAAGGTGACTTAACAGTAGTATTATATCCATAAATTTACCCACAGGTTTCTTTCTCTTATGCATTTTTTACTGAAGTTGCATAATCTTGGGAGGACACTGGTAGAGCTATGGAATCTCATGGGCACGTCAATTGATGAGCAAAAAGGTTTTGAGCATGTAACTAGCTTAATTTCTTCCTCGGTAAATGAGGTGTCAAGGCAAGGGTGCCTTGCTCTCAATGTCATTGAAAAGGTGATGCTTAATATATTTAATTTTCAAGAATTGCTTCTATTAAGACGATACTATATAGTAGTTAGTGCTGCTTTATATACCGTTTCAGACTGAGCTAGAAGTTGAACGATTGAATGTTCTGAAAGCCACAAAGATGAAGGAGTTGGTGTTCAGGAGGCAAAATGAACTAGAAGAAATCTATAGAGGCGTTCATATGGATGTAGATGGTGATGCAGCACATCAAATTCTCATCAGCCTCATAGATTCTGGTTGGCTTGACTATTCTTGTTTTATGTTTATTGTACTTGATCTTAAAAACATGTTTTTTGAGGTAGAAGCTGTAATAGACTTGCTATATGGTTGTGCTCACACATATCTTCACAGGTAATGTGGATCTGTCTGATCTTCTTTCAAATATGGAAGATCAGATTGCGAAAGCCAAAGATCAAGCTCTAAGCAGGAAGGATATCGTGGACAAGGTAGAGAAGTGGAGATATGCAACCGAGGAGGAGAAGTGGCTGGAAGAATACGAAAGGGTAAAATATCTTGAAATTTAGTTTTTCTATTAAATGCCAATCCCTTTTCTCAAGAGTAAGGCTGATATATTGCTGCCAGCTGCTACTATTGTTGGATAATCTATTGACTTTTATGAGTAAAACTTGCAAAATTTTCTGCAAGCATTCCAATTTGTTTGTTTTTTTTTTTTCATTTTAGCTTTTTATACCATGTTCAGTTTATGTTAATGACTGGCTTTTATTTTAATAATATCTAATCCTATGAATTACTTCTTTCACTAGAATTATGGCTAAATGCATTGTATATTGACAAATATCCCAAAAAAAAAAAAAAAACCGTGGATGTCACAGTTGGCTAGAAGTGTGCTTTTTGAGATGGTATAAAAAGAATGCATGTCTTTAGAATTGAAATTAGCTACCGAAAGACATCAGTGAATGGAGTCAATATCTGATGCGAGATTGGGGATAAGAATTGATAGATCTTTGGTTATCAGAAGTTTTATCTAAAATATTAGTATGAAATTCTTAGTAGTGCTTAAGAAGACCAATCCCACCACCATTATTATTTTTTTGATTCTTTTGTGAAAATTTGAAAGCAGGGCGGATAATGTGTTGGGATGTGGTTGTACATTATTGTTATATACTTGACCTAAATATGGCTGCTTGCCACCCAAATATGGTTTTAGAGACCTAGGCAAAATGAGAGAGCATAATTTTCATTTTTCATCAACTAACTTCTTTGTTTCATTGTCCAGGATGAAAATCGATATAGCGCTGGAAGAGGAGCACATAAAAATCTGAAACGTGCTGAGAAAGCACGGAATCTGGTCAGCAAAATACCATGTGAGCTTGTAATCACCATTCATTTGTATGATTAGCTTATATATTATTTATAATTTATAAAATCATGACTTCAATGATCAAGTTATTCTGGTATTAAGGTATGCCATACAGCCATTATGAAAGGAATACCAACCCAGCTATTGGAATTTCACCACCCTATTTGTACTTAGAAATTGACTTTTTAGTCTTTTGTTTTTTGGACAAGAGATATTAACAAAGCTGCTATTGTTATCAAGTGGTGGTACCGTTTTTTCTTCCTTTTCGCTATTTTGATATAGCCGTTAGTTACTTATGACCAAATTCCTGGTATTATGTTGTGAGGTTTGACATCTATGTAGTTCACTCACTAAACCCAGTTAGGTTTGGTACTTAATTTCTTTATGGAGATAATAATTTATCTAGTTCATTTATATATGCACCTTTAAGACTTGAAGTGTCGTCAGGTGAAATCTGACTCCCTTTTTTATAGCTATTTCTGAGAATTTGACTGCAAAAGTAAAAGCCTGGGAGATGGAGAAAGGAATCCCTTTCTTGTACGACAAGGTAATTAACCAGTTTGTAATTGTTTGATGTTCATCTGAGTTAATAGATGCTATAATAAGCATGCTGATTTCAAGTTCAGGAACCCATCTTATGTAGCTTGGAAGAGTATATTGTATTACGCCAGGAGAGACAAGAGGAAAAGCGTAAATTTCGGGTATGCTTATAATAACTGCTTTAGGTTTGCATATTTGTTTACTGATAAAGAAAAGGATGCATATTTGTCACTGATCTCCATTTTGTCGACATATATATAATGATACATTTTCTTCTGATCTATCCAGCCGATAATTTTGAATGCTTACCATGGATCTGATCCATCATCCAAGGAATTAATTTTTCCCCCACTAACCTTAATGAGCCATGATTACTTTTTGGAAAATGCAAACACTTAATACTTCCCTGAATAATGTGGAAGAGAAGCTGGATAACTCCTTACTCATTCTGAGTCGTACAAACTTGAAATTGCTAGTGGAATCAACCCATTGGCTCGCTTTATGCTATACATATATAAAATTTTAGTCATACTATCCATGTTTTCATCAAAGGGTACTTCAAAGTGATATATCCAAATTGTTAAAAATATACAGGACAGATAACTTGTTAACTATGTTGCATGGATTTGGGTATGGTGTTTGGTGTGGGTACATTCAAGCTAGGCTTGTTTTTCTTAAAAAAAATCACCTTTCTCAATATTACCGCTTGTTGATTTGCCTTTTTTTTTTATCTGGCTTGTATTTGCAGGAGCAGAAACGGCTGCAAGAACAACTTGCTGCAGAACAAGAGGCCCGCTTTGGTTTGAGGCCCACACCAAAGAAGCCATTGGGTCAAAGCACCAATGTTAACACCATGGTTGGGACTCCCACTGGTCGTCGTTTGGCAACTCCTTCGGGCCGCCATGGAATATCAGCTGGAAAGGAACATAAAGAAGGTGGCCGGGTCAATAACATAGTTACTGAAAACTACGTCGCTCTTCCAAAGGATGATTCAGTCTCACAGGCCAGTTAGGCAACTCTCTCATGGTTTTTGACTGATTGTAAATGAGCATGCATCCCCAGCCCCTGGTGCAGTTCCTATAATTTTTTGTTTCTTAAAGTAGAAAACTTATAATGAGAAGTACAGATTGGGATAATCATAAATAAGAACATGGTAATGCCTTCTCGGCTTTACATTGGAGACCAAATTATTGTGCATTGCATGAAAGATCCATAATCTATATGTGAATTTCATGTTCAACCATTATAGGATCAGCATGTAGGACCCAGCATCAGACAAATTTAAATTATTTCGCAGGAATTAAATCTGATGAGCAGGTAAGAATTGGTGTGGACAATGTTGGTACATGAGGAAATCCCTCATTTTGTCAGACAAGTTCAATATCCATCTTTCAGAGCATCTGTCACTTGTGTTGGAGTGCTTTCTTGTGCAACTACTACGGCCCCAGCAACCAAAGGTATGCTTACGACCCCTTTCTCAGGAGCATGGAAGTCATGAGTTCCACTTTGATGCCATGGTGCGTATTTTACAGTTATTGTCAAAGCCATTTCCATTTTCATTCCTCCAATTTAATAGATGGAACTATAATGTTAAGGATTGATCAGAGATTGGAAAATCTTGTGGAAAGGACTTTTTGCCTAGTACTTCTGCAACTGCTTCAATTGTAATATATATTTGAAAAATATCAAGGGCAGTGTGCCTTTATTATTCTCTAGAGGTGGGTTTGAGCGCAATTTGTTCCATTGCCTATTACCTCTCGAGAAGAAAGAAAAAAAGACAACAATATGTGCGTTCTTTTCTCTTTCTTCCGCCTAATCAATATGTGATTTGTCGTTTTTATTTTTATTTTATTTAAATAAACACATTTAAGTATTAAGATAGAATGATAAAAATGACAAATCATATATTAATTAGGCGGAAGCGTAATTCTCTATCCAACAGATATGAAAAAATGTGACATCCATCATATTACTGATCTTCACCGTGTATAGCATTAAAGCTACGGTGATTTTCACTATAAATGTGAGTGTCCGTGCGCACAGCAGCATTCATCCGACAACGATGTCTGTCCAAAAACATTTGTTCGCGAGACTTGCGCTCTTGCTTTTCACTCAATATGTCTCGTGCAGATGTTTGCGGCTCCTGCATGCAAGGGCTCCCTGACAGGTTGATATATCATTATGATCACAAAGAAATGAAGAAATATCGATCGATCAATTAATCTATGGCTCCGCATGCACATATGTGAGAGAAAGTGAGAGTACGTGACAAATGATTCCACTAGCTAGCTAGGAGTTTTTCTTTGGAGCCAAACCTTAATACTTCTGCCCTCATTTACAAGTAGTACTCGAAGGAACATTAAAGACATGGTAACTATTGTCATTTTCAGAAAAATACGAATCATGCAGCATGCATCTTCTTAGCAAAAAATAAAATAAAATTGCCATCAAATTGTGAATTTGGAATTACGCCATTCGCGTATGTACGTACGTCTTAGAGTCTGTTTGTCAATACAACTGTTTTCAAATATTTTCAAATATATTTTTTTTAAAACATCACTAAAACACAACATTTTTTAATTTGAAATCTCCAACTTTTTATTTAATTATTACATAATCATCACAACTTTTTCAAACTCTCAAACAAAAAACAATACTAATTTTTCAAATTTCAAAATAAAAATAACATTAACAAATTATATTCAAAGAATATTTTAACTATATCATATTTTTATTCATTTTTTTCTCTCCCATTTCTCAAAATCCAATAAAAACATCTTAATTCATATAATTTCACTACTAATCACAGATATACTAAGATATAATTATAAGTATCCAAACCAACTCTTAATTAGTGTTCTATGGATGTAAAGCTAGCTATCTATGGTGAAATTATCAATGAATAAATGGTCTTTGAAGATGGATTATTTTATTGGAGCTGCAATTCATTTATGCCATTATTAATTGGTAATCGAGTTATTACTTGTCATTCCCTGATCTAGTGCGTATGATGTGAAATCAGACAAATAAAAGAGGAGGAAAATAAGAATAAAAAACAAGAGAGAGATCATTCATGAGGATGGGGGGGACGTGTAAAAGCGCGCAGGTGGTGGGAATTATTATATATTTGAGTTAGTGTGCTTGGTCAGGGTTCATGATTTCAATTCACCATTGGCTGCTTTCCTTCCTAATTCCTTCCAAACATCAATTAACAGTACTATATATTACTTAAGAATAAGATTAGAAATTACGTACCCAACTTCTCAAAAAGATCATCGAATCAATTAGACAGTACTATAAATTCATCCAACCTAGCTAGCCAGCTCCTTTACTAATTATTCTGATATTTTAATTAGGTATTTACATAAATAAAAAAGATAAATGAATTATACAAGTCTCAAATCGATAAGTTTCATAAAATTTTTTGTAAAAAGTAGACTCTATTTTTAAAAAATATAAAAAAAATAATTTTTATTAGTATATAGAACTTATTTTTTTACAAAAGGCTTGCACGAAGTCTATCTATTTGAATCTCGTACCTAATATTATTAATAAAGTAACAAAAAAAAAAAATCAAGTTTCACTTCCACATACATACATATATATATAAATATATATATATAGTATAATATAATATAAGTCTTATAATAGTGGAAGACTGTAGGAAGATCACAAACAAAGTTGATTATCAGGAACAAATAATTAACTAATGACAAACACCCCCCAAAGCAAATAACAGTATTAATTATTTGAGCCATCCACTGATCATCTTCACTTTTCATGAAAGAAAATAATAAATTCTTAAATTCTCTAAATAAATATGCATGATATATATCATTATCCACGAAATATATATATATTTATGTATGTATGTGGGCAAGGAATCGATCGACAATCATTCTTGCATGATTAAGAACAATTTGGGCCTATATAATATATATATATATATATATATATATTTATATAGCTAGTGCATTCCCATGCAGATTAGCATTGCTAGATTTTGTCTCGGATTATATGCCTTTTTTTTCTTAATATATATGAATATTGTTTTACCTTTTTTTTGTATTATTCACGATCGATAAGAAGTGTGTACGTACGTAAGTGGTATTCTCGATCATCGGCTTCAATAAAGAGGACAGTAGAGTATGGAAAAGACAATATATAATATATACATGCGGAGGATCGACAAAATATCGCTGTCCCAATTTCAGGTGGTCTTGACGTTGGTAATTATCAACTTCCTGCTGGCCCTATCAACTAAATTATTGGCATTAATTAATTAATATCCTCAATTTAATATATATTAATTCATATATATAATTGGATCATGAACTCGATCGATCGATCTCGGGTTTTTCATTATGCATGATCATGATGAAAAAACAATGGCGATATTTACTTGATAAGTGCATACATGCACAACTAAGATCAATCGATGCTAATTATAATATCCATGTGCATGCATGCATCATGTATGCGAAGAATAAATTAATAAATTCGATGACGTCTAGCTCCTAATTTATATATAAATATAAATATATATTTATAATATATGGCAGCTGATCATCATCATGAGTACCTAGAATTGGTACGTTTTGATCTGCCATGCACCAACATATATATCGCATATTCTTGTTAGAACTAATTAATGCTGTTATGAGAATCATTCTATCTTCCTTCATTTCGCATGCATTTGTCGTCGGACAATAAATTAATGTATATTAATTCTACCTATAGATATTATAACTTAATTAGATGCTAATTAGTCGTTAATTAATGTCATGTCCTTCTAGATGATCAATTTTAATTACTTTTATTATATATATATGCTTTATTATTGCTTCATGTAGTCATCGTACTCGGAGAATGTCTGCATGATCATGTCTTGTTCTGATTCTTATTAATTGGCCAACAAATTATGTCTTAATTAAATGATCTTAATTTCTTTTTCCTTAAATGATTCCATTAGTATATACTTACAGCTAATATATATAACAGAATATTCCATAAATAAATTAAGATAATTAATTTATTAGTACTACTTTATAATAAATCATGCATCCAGAGAATTAAGTAAAGGAGGGCGGGCGGCTTAGTTAAATTCTGAATGAGATTCCATTGCATGTATGCGTGTATGCTTAATATATATATATATATACACACACACACACACACACACACACACACATATATATGTGTATATTATATTCTGAGCATCTGATGATCTTACTGATCGATCTCTCTTCGTATGAAACCAAAACTGACCCATTATACATGCAGTATAAGAACAAATCTAGATGCTAGCTTTAATTTCTATCAAATTGTACAAGGAGGGAGAGAGAGAGAGAGAGAGAGAGAGAGAGAGAGAGAGAGAGAGAGAGAGAGAGAGAATATTAAGATCCATGCATGATTTTGCTCAACTGAAGTGAAAGCTCAAGGGATTCAAAGATCGATGGCTATTGGCGATATTCTAATTTCATGTAATGATCAGGAATAATATTTAATGCAACTTGGCCACCTAAAAATATATGGAACCGTACTTTAATTTGTTACGAATAAAGGTTTTATCAAGCTTAATGCACACTGCCTGCCCACTTATATCTGTAAAGTACTGCATCCGATCCAACTAATTAATACTGGCCGGCGCACGGGAGATCATCAGAGTTTTAATTTATAA
Source organism: Pterocarya stenoptera (assembly GCA_003123785.1). Taxonomy (NCBI): domain Eukaryota; kingdom Viridiplantae; phylum Streptophyta; class Magnoliopsida; order Fagales; family Juglandaceae; genus Pterocarya; species Pterocarya stenoptera. Next base: position 83,071 of record QEOT01009413.1, read on the forward strand.
TATATATATAATACCCTTAATTGGTAAAAGATTATAAAAATGAGAAAACAAATTATTAAGAATATTAAAATTTATAAATACATGATAAAGATCATAAAATTGAATATTTATAAAGAATAAAAAAAATTGAGAAATGTAAAAAAAAAATATAATATACATATATATTATTTTAAAAAAATATATCTAAAAATTAATTTTTTATTAGTACGTAGGAGTCTTTTTTCATTTTTGAGACCTTTTAGGAGTAATTTTTTCTTAATTTTAAGGGAAAAGAGGGATACATATATGCTGCATGCATGATATTGAAATTTATTGGGGGCATATATATATATATATATTTATATAATACCAAATTAAATTGATAATATGAGGGTGGGGGTGATTGCAAATTGAATGGCCGTAGTAGTACTAGTTGGAGGGTGGTTAATTAATTTGTGTAATTATTTCTCAATTTTTTTTGTTTTTTAGATTGGAACCCAAGCCAACCATTTATTTTATTTTTTTTTAACCCAAGCCAACCATTGTCAGCTAGCTATATCCTTTATATTTTGCTAAACAGACTAGTTAATTAAGACTTCAAAACCACCGGCCCGCTTCGTTACGTGCATATATATTTATTAATACATGAGCTTATGTTAATAGATATATATATATATAATATGAAGAAATTCATAGGTCTAACTCATCTCATAAAACCAGTTCTACAAGATATGATTGTTCATTCTTTATAAACATGCCCAAGACCTTATCCACGGGCAATGTGGGATTATTTCTCAACACTCTTTCTTGCTTGTATGCTATTATTTTTCCTGGTTCTTGTCATGGGATAAGTAGTGTGGGCCTCTATTCGTCATGTGGCAGACTCTGATACCAGGAAGAAATTCATGATCATGAGTTTAACTTATCTCATAAAACCGGTTCTATAAGAGAGGATTGCTTATTCCTTACAAACATGCACCTAAAACCTTATCCACAGGTAATATGAGATTATTCCTCAACAATATATATATGATGATCCTTAAATGTTTTCCTATATATATGCATCATATAATACATACATATCAGAGCTTGCTATAGGTCCGGTCATCTAGCATATCATAACTTGTTTTTATCATGTAAAGATAGAAGAAAAACTACTGCCAACAGAAGTCAATAATATAATTGGTTTTTGTTTTTCTGAGAGATATTCGAGCGAGAGATCTGTGACCTAGCTAGATCGATGATCAGCCATGCATGCATGCTGCATGCACCAATATTATTCAGTACCATGCATGCATGATGCAGATCATCATCATGCAGTTGGAGATTGAACTTTATAAGTTAGTGGTTTCCCACTTGTACATGCATGATACCATTTCTTGTACGTATATACCACTTGTACATGATGCATGCTGCATGCACCAATAATATATTCTTGTGCTGTTACGTATAAATCAAAGGGATACGCATGCATATGTATGGAAGATCTTGTGCTTGGCGATCACTTGTTCGTGGAACTAAGCTAGTGATCTTGGGAATGGCCGCTGGTATCAGATGCTAAAAAATAGATGCAATCCTCTAAGATTCTGACAGCATATTAATAATATTAATGCCTCCAAGCTGCATGGAAATAGCAGCTAGCTTGCTAGGATTCATCGATCTGGCGCAATATATATACATCTATATATGTCAACCAGCACTATCAGTTCTACTACTGGAATCTGAATCAGATGTCAACACAGTACGTGAAAATACCAAAATTCCCATAGTTATTCACGCCATCATGTAGTAGTACTAGTACTCCTCCAAATTGATCATCATCGGATATATATATATATATAAATATATATATTTATATATAATATTGAGAAACTATGATCTCCAAGATTCTGATCATATATATATATATATATAATTATATGACTCCATTTGCTCATTGAAGTCTTTTGTTTATTATCGAAAATATACATGATATCTTAGATAAAAACCCAAACTCCAATTATATTATGGAAAGAAAGAAAAAAAAAAAAAAAAGATAACAAAATGGGGGATGAAGAAGACAAAAAGCCCATCCCCATGCATCCATCCGTCCCTATGGCTCTATGATATGATCATTTTGTGTCTTGGCTGGCTAGCTTAAATATTTCATGCATGTATAGGACCGAGCTGCCTGCAGCTCGATGATCTGGAATTCATTAATCTGGCATATTGCTAACGGCAGCAGACGAGATCTTTGTTAGTGGCCGCTAATTCTTGATCATCTGATGATACCTTTCCCATTTGGATTTCATGATTTGCTTCAATATCCCCGATTATTGGAACAGCCTTCCCACTTACTTGAGCAACCTTTATAGCATCTGGTATCTCTTGATCCTCATGAGCATCTTTATTCTCCACACTCTCTTTGTGCTTTCCCCATAGGACTGAGTAAAGTCCCATTACAATCAAGATAGAACCCAGCACACTGCACCCACCACATGACATGATTTATCTGATTATATTACTAATAGATCTACTAATTAAATGATAATCATATATTAATTATGCTTCAAGAAATATATATATTCTGACGTCACATTTAATATCACTTTGGATAATTAAGGATATATGGCATCCATGCATGCAAGAAGTTTGAGTGAAGAGATCATCAGAGGAAGTTAATTAAATTACCCTCCAAGAAAGATCTTCTCTGCCAGGATGAAGGAGCCCAGAATGGCTACAATTATCATCATCAAGGGGCTAAAAGCAGTTGCAAAGACGGGTCCTTTTTTCTTTATCACTAGCCCTTGGACATAGTATGAAATGCTTGATGTCACGATTCCCTGAAAGAAAGTTTTAGAAAAGATATCATCAACAGATAATCGACACGTGTTGCATAGTACCCCCGTGGTGCATGCATGCACTGCTCATCGCAGACTGATCAGTACACAGTAGTCAGAAAGATACAAAGATTCTTACAGCATAGGCGGCAGCAAGGAGATTCATGTCAAAGCCAATTTTCCAAACAGAGGTTTTGTGCTCCATGACAAAGGTGACAGCAATGGCTTGAAGAGTGCCCACAAAGCACATTAGAGATGTAAGAGATAGCTGATGATTCTTGTATGTCTTCAACGCATGTGTCTGCAATATGAAATTAAGATCATCAGACATACTAAAACAGTTTTTCCTACAAGAAAGACAAAAAAAAAAAAAAAATGCAACAATTAACAAACATCTTCTGGCAATAATATTACTTACTTGCAAAACAAAAAGGCCCGACCAGGCAAGGGTAGCGATGATAAGAAAGATGGAGCCCTTGAACCAGTCCTTGTCGCTGTTTGCGGAGGAATTTGTCGCATAAGATTTAGGAGGATGGATGTGCTTCGACCAAACCATCTCCACTATGGGTCCTTTGTACAAAGTCATTACCATAGCCCCAGCCACTGTCACTGCGGTTCCCACCATCTTTGCCTGGCACCTTACTTTCTTCAGGCTCAGCTTCTCCATCCTTTAATTTATTTTAATTTTCATTGCACCAGATAAAAAGTTTAGCCCAATTAATTCTCAGGAACGCGTATTTAATTCAATATATATGATGATATTGGTTGCTTTTTTGCATACCTGAATATGACTGCCATGACAAACGTCATGGCAGGGAGCATGTTGCTTATTGCGCATGAGAAAGTTGGAGACGTATATTTCAGGCCCGCATAATAGAAGTTCTGATCGATCACCGGACTGTCAAACACAAACAAAATCGCCCTCAGGACTCACAGATAAAGCCAAGAAATTCTGATGATCTCGACAAGGAATAAACTAATTAAGGACTGACCCAAGAAGAGCGAGGACAAATATCTGCACGAATATTGGAAATGTAATCCTTGGCTGCGATTTCCTGAAAGGGAATTAAACGACGTTCATGTATCAGAACCCCGAAGATGATTTCATACACAGACGGGAAAAGAAGTGAATTGAAAAGCTTGTCCGGGAAAGAATGCATGAATTCAAACCTCTCGAAAATGAAAGCAAAGGGGGCGATGACCGCAGTTGCAAAGGCATGGCGATAAACCACCAGCACGTAGTGGCTCATCCCTCCGTTGAGAGAAACTTTACTAAGGATGTTCATTCCGGCATAGCCGAATTGTAACGATATCATTGCAAAGTAGGGTTTCGAGGCTTCTAGGAAGCCGCTGCAGCATCCGGGCTTCTCCATGTTTCTATTAATTCCCAAGGAAATGGATGGAACTTCGGTCGGCAGCTCTGCAGAAAAGTTTAAACTAAGGCAGAGAGAAAGAAAGAGAGAGATCGGGAAGAACAAGTACAGAAAAATCAGGACTGTGTTTCTTCTCCGTAGCTTAAAATTTGTGGGGTGGCTCACACATTTATATAGCAGTCTCGAGACTGACGTATGATCCTCCACCCGGCCTCTTAAATTCTTAATACTTTCTTTTTGAGAAAATTTATTGTTATGACTTCAAAATACTTTAATCATAAATAAATCTTATAAAATTACCCATACAAATGGATATAGCCTGGTAAATTATGTTAAATTGTAAAATTATTTTTATTATATAATAAATTTAAATGTATTATATCACGAAGTTATGTTAATTTATATATAATTTATTTTTTTTATAAAAAAATTTTGTAACTGTAGTATTTCTATTATTATTATTATTATTATTATTATTTTGGTATATGATTCACGTTATTTATTTTATAAATTTTAATTTATTTATGTGGAAAAAAAAGCATTGTCATATGTGTTAATATTCTTGGGGCCGACATAGAGTTGCCACTGGCCGGCCATTCTTGCCTTTTTTTTGGTCCTTGGCAAAAGTAATATAAAAAAGTTTTTGTCGGAGGGCTAAAAAAATGGGTCAATGGCCATAGTTTCACGAACGGAAATCAGGTCTAGTGAAATTAAGCCCGATTTCGCAGCAATAAAGGAAGTTATAGAATTGGGCAAAAAAGTGAAGGCTGACCCATCGAGGCACGTACAGCTTGCGGGTCCAAATTCCAATTCATGAGAGGGAAATTTTTCTTACAAATTTTACCATGGTGTTATCGTTACACGTGGACAACAGCCCATGTGAAGAGCACCTGCATCTATGTTTTATATTTAAAAAGGTTTTTCCATCCGTCACTATTTATTATTATATAACATATAAAAAACATCAATATCATATAAAAAATATTCTCATATTCTATGAAAAAAAAATTATAGATATAGAGTATGAAAATGAATAGTAATTGATGTATAGCATTTATCTTTATATTTACCACTGATTTCCTTTTAACAATTTTTACTTCTTGTCCATATTGAGAAAAACATCTCTAACAATTTAATTAATTAAAAGAAAATGATGTTTACGGTATTAGATCAGTGTATGTGTAAATTATGCATATATACTCCCTTTAAAAATAATAGACAAATTTAAAATCTATATAAAAAAATTATTTTTTAATAATAAACTCAATTTTTTCTATGCTGAAACTTGTACACTTTAAATATCTAGCATGGTTCTAGATACCCATCATAATTAAAGCTCCAACTTTTTAGTTCTCACATTCATGAACAAATAAAATATCCCTAATCGTTTTAAATCATGAGTCAAGACTTTTAAGATAGATATATCATTGTAACTAGTAAAGAATAAGATCACTAAGTCAAGAAAATGTATTCTTTTAAAACTTCGGAAATTATAACGGGATTAATTGGGGCTGGATTAATCTTCATCTTTAATTAACGGTAATCATGTTAATTTGTTAATGTTCTAATCTTAATTTCATGTAAATGAAGTACTATTTCGGCCTAACACTTCATCATGATCATATGCATGTGAGATCTCATGATGGTGATCAAGCATACATGCACATAAGATTTTTAATTATATATCCATTATCCACTTAGATACAACTTCTACGTACGTGCATGATGCTTAATTCAAGGATTAATTGGGTTTCTTATTGAGAGAGAGAGATAGAGAGAGGTGGATTTATGCGTGGCAGCATAAATAATGTTGGGGGATCCGAGTCATCATCATCATGCATGGTGGTGAGGGTCATGTAGTAAAAAGCTCATGACGTAGATCATCATCAACGTCCATGCATTTCATTAATTCATGAAGCAATATTATATAATATTGGCTCCCACCAGGCGTGCATGCATGACGTACGCTGCTTAATTTTGGTTTGTATTTTTTAATTGGGGATTATTTATGTGAATATATCTCTTATACTGTAAAAGCAAAATGAACAGTTCTTTTTTTTTTTACATGACTTTGTATTGATGCCCTTGTGAACTGAGTGTTATTATGGCTGTGTCCCTGAGTGTTGTGTTCTACAGTGTGATCTCGTCCCTCCCCTCCCCTGACCGAGAGTTCTATTTCTTTCATTGGTGAGTCTTCCGTTTGTTTGGTTTTTAGAGCATTGAGTTTGGTTTTTCTTAGTTGGATTTTTTACATCTGGTTGCTTCCACTGTTTCGTGGTGTGATGTTGTCAAGGTTAGGGGGTGTTTTGATCGGCTGATGGGATGAATGGAGGCCAGAGTCTTCGGTGCCGTTTCTTACTCATCTATCGCAAAGGTCTCGGATGGGAAGCGCCGAGGACGAAGAAAACTTCCTCTTGCGGAGTGTATTTCACAGTTGTTGCTCTTTGTTTTGGTTGCTGTTGCGGTGTGGGTACGGTGCTTTACGATCCCCATTCTCTTCTTTCTGTGAGGCGTGAATCTGAGGGGCCATTATTAGTTCCTTTCTCCTTTGTGGTTGTATTTGCATCCGGGAGTTTGTTTTTTCTTTCCTGGTTGTTGAGTGTTTTTTTTTTTCCAAGTGGGTTGGTCCTGCGGGTTACTTGGATTGGGTCTCTGATGCAGGACAATAGCAAGCAAGTTGCCAAGTTCCAAATGAGTAACCAAGAATAGCATGTTTCGGATCACACCAACGCAGCACAACATCTTCAATGATTTCTTTCCTTCCTATGATTGATTGTCGTCCTGCTTTCTTTCCTTAGATTACTCTTTCCTTAAGTTATTTTTCCATTTGAATAAACTTTCCTTTTACTGTCATTTAGTCTCCTCCTACAAATAATCTGTAAGTAGAAAGAGAAGATTATTAGTATTGTTGCCAATTTTTGGAAGTTTCCAATAAAAGTGCTATTAGTTTCATTTTCAAGAAGACACAACACTTCTTTAATTTTCTTCATCCATCTTCCACTATGCCAATTTTGGGCATTAGAGCAAGGTTGCACATGGCTCGATGGCAAGGGAGGAAGGTAACCCCCATGATGAAGAATGTGGAGTGCCATCCTTTTAGGCCGTTGTCTAGTCACAAAACCAACAACGATTCGAAGGGATCGAAAGGATATTGCTGGAAATCCAGAGAGTCGTTACCAACGTTCATGTTGTTGGCGATGGGTATCAAGAAAATATGAGGGATCGAGATCATCCAAACGGAGGCTGTGGTTTCATACCAAGGCGACGAAATCAAGCACCAGATGACTCATCTAGCAATGAAGAGGTTGCTGGCTTCGATGGAGAGGGCCAGGCTAATAGAAGGGGCCCAGACCAAAATAGTAATTTC
>QEOT01009413.1:97543-115562 GCA_003123785.1 Pterocarya stenoptera
ATGCTTATGAATCCATGTCGGGGCAGTTGATGAGTCCTCATAAATCGTCTATTTTTTTCTCCTCAAGATTTTCTCTTAGTAGGAAAGTAAAGATGCCGTGACTAACTAGTTTTGCAGAAGGAAAATGCTCTTGTATCTATTTAGGAGTGCCGCTACATGTGGGGCGGATTACCATTCAACTTTTTGAACCGTTACTTATGAAAGTTTTAAAAAAATAGGCAGGATGGAAGAATAAAATATTATCACTTGGGAGTAAAATCACTTTTATCAAAAATGTTTTATCTAGCATGTCGATTCATATTTTATCAGTTATGAACCTACCGAAGGGAGTGTTGAAAGCTCTTACATCTATATTCTCAAACTTCCTTTAGAATTCTGGCGATGATCGTAAGAAGCAAAAATGGGTGGCCTGGAAACATATATGTCTACCAATGGAGGAAGGTGGACTGGGTATAAGAGATCTTTCTGAAGTTCAAACTTCATTGTTCATGAAATTTGCTTGGAAATTGCTTGAGGGTAATTCTTGTTGGGCGAATTTTTTAAAGGCAAAATGTGGGAGATAACCATCCCGCTTCTATTTCAAATTCTATTGAATCAAGATTTTGAAAGGGAGTTATGTCAGTTATGCCGATTGTTGTTAAAAATTCAAGATTTTTGGTTCGGCACGGTGAGATTAATTTCTGGTTTGATAATTAGTTGGGAGATGGAGCTATTATTGAGTCTCATGAGGTGGTGGGGGACTCATGGTTGAAAGTTGCTGAGATTCTAAAGTCCTCAAGCTGGGATATTAACAGGTTATCTTCTTTGATACCTGCTGCTTTAGTTGAAAAATCTTAGCATGGCAAGGGAAGCTGCGAATTGGCAAAGACATTCTGATCTGGCAACCAAATCAGAATGAGGTCTTCTCGACTAAATCTGCTTGGCAAATAATTAGATCTCATGGAAATATTTGCCTGTGATGCAAATATTTGCATTCTAATTAGATCTCATGGAAATAATTCGATCTTGAGAAAAAATATCCATTAAAGCACCCTTAACCCACATAACAATGCCACGCCAATCTGAGATTCTATCTTCCATTCTCGCATCACATCGTGCTCTCCATAATGCCCAGTAAACGACGCATATTATACCAGATTGGCGTGGCATTATGGAGAGCACGATGTGATGCGAGAATGGAAGATAGAATCTCAGATTGGCGTGGCATTGTTATGCGGGTTAAGGGCGCTTTAATGGATATTTTTTCTCAAGATCGAAAGTTCAAGAAATTACAGTTTAAAGATTTGAAGATATTCCAGGAGTTAAACTGTCCTCTAGAACCGATTGTTAAGAAAAAGCCGAAGGTTGTGGCTTGGTCAAAACCAAGAATGGGTTGTTTCAAACTCAATATAAATGGTAGCTCATTTGGGAATCCTGGTGCAGTAGGTGGGGGGGGGCATTATTCGAGATTCAACTGGCCGGGCTTTAGCTGGTTTTGTGCAACATTATGGGGTGTCTTATAACACTATTGCGCATTACTTGATGGCTTAATACTGGCTCAACAAATGGGAATCAAAGACCTCATGGTGGAATCAGATTCTTCCGTGGTGGTGGGATGGATCCAATCTGGCATGTGCAATTTTTGGTATATGTGGGATTTTTTAGAAGAAATTAACGCTTTGTTTCGCTCCATTAATTGCAAGATATGTCATATCTACTAATAAGGAAATATGGTAGCGGACTTCCTAGCCAAGAAGGGTGCCAAAAATAACAGTTGGGTATTTTCTAGATCAAAAATTGGAACCGGGACACTACGAGGGCTTTTGCGCACTGATTGTTGGAAACTTTCTTATTTACGCTTGTAATTCTTTGCTTATTATTTTGGTGTAAATGGTAGTTCCTCCGCCTTAGGGAGGATCTTGCAATAAAACTTCATTTGTTTGATTAAAAAAAAAAAAAGGAGTTGGCGTGTTTAGCTTAAGTGGGGTCATTGTGTTGGCAAGTGGAGTATAAATCAGAGTAAACCAATTACTTCTATAATATATTTGCTCAAATATGTTCTTGTACTTCGGGTCTTTTGGATGACTTTCCAAAGTCTCTAGCCTCTAAGGAATTCTAGGGGTGAAAGTCTAGAAGAAAAGTTTTTTGAGAATTCCTGAATAACTATAGAAAGTCTTTGCCCACTAAGGAATTCTAGGATAGAGTCAGAAAAAACTTTTTCTTTTTTTAAGTTGTGGTTGTGAGAAGGTTTCGGTGAGCTTAAATTCTAATAGCTTTTGGTGTTGTGACTGAAAAGGAGATTTTGGTTTTAAATCTTTTGGTGCAAATCATTTCCAGGATCGCTGAGTTTGTATTGAACATTTGTTTTTTTTTTATGGCTATTGAGTTTTCAATTTTTTTCTCAGGTGGGTTCATCTTGCACGTTGCTTGGATTGGATGTCCCACGTTTCTGACCTTTGATTTGTGAAATGCATAGTTTGTGTATTTTCCTCTGTTTTTGCTATTGCTATTTGTGATGGACTCGACACGCGCCCCACCGCGCAACTCTATAGCTGCCCATCTTTTGGGATGAAGCGAAACCGCAACGAAAATCTTGGCTTGACCCTCAAGTGCAGTTTGTTCCGCGCAGTTTCATGTGCCGCCGTGCCCTGATAAGTATGTTGACTACACGCGCCGCACTAATAAATTCCACACCTCAAGATCTTTCATATTTGTCTCACCTCATCTCACAATCATCAGCGCGTGGCCTGTAAAAAATTGTCTTTTAAGAAGGTTTGGTCTTAAGACCCTTTTTTTTCTCTCTTTTTTTCCTTCAGTTTTTCACTGAAGTTATTGTAATGGGGTGTTTGTTGAAAAATCTCACACCCTCCTCATGTATCTTGTTTTCTTTTATCTGAAAGAAAATTTGCTTGTTTAGAAAAAAAAAATATTTGTTGGTCTATTAAAGAAAAATAATGTTAGTACGTCCTATCATTTTGTCTTCTTATTTTGATTGCTTATGTATTTAATTTTTTTAATATATATATATTTTTGCTTATTGATTAAAGAATTGATTATTAGTGTATTTAATGTATTTAAAAAAATGTTTAAAAATGTAAAAATTATGTAAAAAAAAATTACTTAAACGACATGATCAGCTGTCACGGCTAGACAGCACTGAACATCTCTTTGATCAAGTGGAGCAACGTACAAAATAAAATGGGCTGTCTAATCATGATCCCCTCCCAATCATCTCGCATGATTCGAGAGCAGCTAGCGGGGCCGAAAGTAGCTCTAAATTAAATGCCTACCAACATGGAAGAAGAGCATGGAGATAAGGTGCGTGCGTGGATAGTACGTCCGAATTAATCACAATATTACTATTCATGACTTAGATACTGCTAATCTACCATGCATGGCTTGTCAATATATTAATGTCTCTTATTCTTATAACATTGTGCCTCACGCTCCCTAGCTGGCATATTTTCAGCTCTTGACATGTATGGACAAACCAACCACATATATACTAAAGTAACGAGTAATAAGTCGCACAAATTTTATATAATATATATTTTTCTTTTTTGGAAAAAAGTAAATCTTACTAAAAAAATAATTTTTTCACACTTTCTTGTAATGAAGTTCACTTTTTTTTAAAAGACTTATTCGAAGCTTGTACATTTGGTCTTGTTATATATATCATTATTCTGTGTTATCAATGGTCTGCTCTTTCTGTTTTGTTTCTCTACATATATATGTGAAATGAAAAGGAAATGGGAGTTTGTCTAGGCAATTGTGGTATGCCATATATATATATGGATTATATTATACACACACATATATATATATGCACAGTAGCTAATTTATGGCCTTGCCAAGGGCCGGCAAAGGAATTGTCATTGTTTTACATGATGAAAACAAGAAAAAAGAAGAAATGTTTGATTGGACTCAAGTGCAGGTGCAGGGCGAAGTGGAGTAGTTTATATGTGTCCCACATGGTGCGGATGTGTTGGAACTTCTGAGGCAGTCGATCGTCATATGTGGAAATTAGGTGGGAGAAAACCATGCATGCATGCTAGCTAGCTGTGCTGATCATCTTCTTCCTTCTTTGTCTATTTTATTTTATTTTTCCTTTTTCTCCTTTTGGTTTTTCATCGATCGTACTGTATTCGTTTTTCCTTCTACATTCCCAACTTTAAATTTATTTTCAACTCTTATCTTGAGATGCCGGCCCCTTTTTTCAGGGAAGCCAAGAGTGATGATATATCTCATCATGTGTTATAAAGCCCAGCCGATTAGAATCCTCAAAAATATTGCTCGTGAAAAAACTTGTACGTATATCCCAAGTTGTAGCTAGAAAGAAGCGATCGAGAATGAATAATCTAGCTAGTGGCAATGGACATGTAAGCATGAAAAGCCATTTTGAAGATATGTTGAAGATACGGTGCCTATATTATCTCGAGTTTCCATCAGCAAGCTGTAGCAAATTGGCAATAAGTAAGCAGCTAGCTAGGACACTCTCTAGCTCATATCTATGCCATTTTATCTAGCCAGCAGTGTTTTTTCATTGGTAGATTAATGCCTTAGAAATGCATGAAGATTCATTAACATTTATGCAGGGAAAAGTGAGTACTTATTTATAATCATTATATTAATATATGTTGTTTCAGAATTTCATTAGCATATGAGAGAGAGAGAGAGAGAGAGAGAGAGAGAGAGAGTCTTGCAGGGCCCCTCATGAGTAGATGGCCACCCAGGATGCAGAAAGTGCTGGGAAAGCAACATGCACCACTCATTTCAAATATCAATTGGAAATTGAATGATTGAATTGAAGGATTATTGATCAATCATCACCTACAAACGTCTCTTCAGGCATCTTTTAATTAGCACTGTGCATGCTCTTAAATATACAACGTTATCAAAACGAAAAAACATTAATTAATTATGGTACGTACGTAACCTTTTGGCTTAGTTCTTTCAAGTCCTGATCATTAATGTTCTTAGCAACAGAACAATTAAGTTTGTTGCTACACATGTAATGCTCATCATGCATGTGTGAAGACATAGCTAGCTAACACACTTCCAAAAGGTTTTTGTAATTTGCAAAACCTCCTCGATCTACCTAAAACTGTCAGTTTATTTGGTAATTAAGGGCTCATGACCTAGCTGTGATTACAAGACTAATAGTGATCAACTTACTTAAACAGGTTGCCTACAACTTAGCTAGGGACAAGATTTGTTCATAACCCATTTCTGATCTGCTTTTGTGATCTCTTTATGCTTAATTATTCTCATGGATTCCTTTACTTTCCCAATCCCTTATTCTTGTAAGTATAGTGTAAATTAATACATAAATATATTGCTATTAATTTGGAAATAAATGGGGGCATTCAGAATCCAGATGATCAGGTTTTGGCTGCTATATTCATAACTCTTTCAGATTCAGTACTGCAAAATCATATAACCACTAGCTAGCTAGGCAGCCATGCATGACCATGACATCACAAAGTGATCATAGGGTCAAGGACTTCTTCAAATATCTTGCATCGATTCATGCAAAAGACCATCTCCCTTTATTGTACAAGCTAGTCTACAACTACAAGATCAATAAGAACCATGCAGCTAGGACCACATGATTAACACAAGTAGTACTGAAATATGCAGCAATATCAAAGCCTCTTAATATCTATAGGGGACAGTGGGACACTACTCCATTAGCAAATCGCGTTTTATTCTTTACACAAGTGATGATTATTTAACTGGAGGAAAGGAGTGATTTAATTCAGTCCAACNTTATTCTTACTTCATTGGAAGAATTCGGAATTTGATTCAGATGTTCAATTAGAAAATATGTTGAATCGACGCGATGAATTTAGCTTTTGTTGATTGAGACAAACTTCTAAGATTTTTGTTATAATGCTCAGTTCTAAAAGTTTCCTTCGGCTTTATCTATCATATAATAAAGAGCGGTAGTATTAACTAGATTTTCCATAGATTTTCTATGTGAAGTTGTTTTTCTTTCCAGGTCTATTGACCTTGTTATGATACATATGTGAGTGTTGTGTTGCACAATTTTAAAGTAAAAGGGGTTGATACATGATCAGGTCCCTTCTATATACTTGAACTTTTAGGCTTAAGTAGGTGTCTGCACATGTATCGAGGCCTCAACTGAAGATTCTCAAGGTGTTTACTTCGTCTTGGCAATTGTTCTTGTCTAGTTTCACATATGCCATTGGCATAATGACAATATAATTGCGGCTACTTTATCAGCTTAACAAGTTGGTAACCATGATTCATGGCAGTGGTAAACTGATGTGGTAGCCTCATTTCCTCACAAGATTTGCATACTATGGTTCATGTCAGACTCAGGATTCACTTCATTTTTGAAATTTTAAGTCTCTATGTGACATGGGTTTTCTGAAAGAAGAGCTTGCTCAGTCACTCATATCATTTTGCCTACTTAATCAATTGTGTTATTTATGCTTTTGTCAAATAGAAGTGCAGTTAATATCAGGAACATGTGGATGCTTTTGACATAATAAGTTTGGTGTTTATCTTACTGTAAAATCAGGTCGGTAAGGTCAGCATGGAGTGGTTAGCAGGGGAGAAGACCAGAGTGGTAGGAACATTTCCACCTCGCAAACAGGGTTGGACAGGTTATGTTGAGAAAGACACTGCTGGGCAAACAAACATATATTCAGTTGAGGTTGGTGGTTTTAAGCTCTTACTATTTTCAAGCTTTCTCGTTCATTTTTTTTTTATTTTTTATNTTAAAGATTTGGAAAATTGGACCGACTTATTTAATTAACTTCCTACTTTATTACTGCATAATAATTACTTGGTGCATAAATTTTATATTTTAATTAACTTTTATAAACTTTCCCACAAAATATTATTGCAGCGTGAAAAAAATATTTATTTTTTATTTATTTGGGAAGTAAAAGGGTTTCTCAAACAATACATAATCACAGCTGATTGATATTACCATAGCATAAGATCAAGATTAAAGTTCCGTTTGGATGCAAAAACGGTTTCATCTCGTCACATCTTATCATTATAACTTTTTCAAATCTCTATACAAAATATAATAAACAATTTAATATTTTAAAATTTTAAAATAATAATAATATTAAAAAATAATATTTTAAAAATATTTTATTTAACTTCTATTTAAAAATATCTCATCTCATCTCAAGATCTAAATGGTCAAACAACCAATAGAATACTCATCGCGAGGTATTAGAAGTTAGACACCACTTAATACTTTTGCATTATGGATCGACTCGGCTTCAAAGAAACCCAATAAAAAATCAATAGACTACTGATCACATTTGATGTGTTGGGCTGCATTTTGTTGGGTCGTCTGTCATCTGTCTAGTTTTCAGCCCAATCGAGGTATGTGGTGGAGGTTTGGGTTGGATGAGTTCGTGGGTTGAGGCAATGCATTAGTATTAGGAAGAATTTTCTTTCAAATTTTTTTTTTTTAGGAAGAGGATGCTACCTAAGTTTATTGCTTACCTTTACTTGTAGTGAAGGAAAATTGTGATTAAAAACTAGACACTTAAAGATTACAAATAATTCGATAAGATCCAAA
The DNA here is from genome assembly GCA_003123785.1 of Pterocarya stenoptera. Taxonomy (NCBI): domain Eukaryota; kingdom Viridiplantae; phylum Streptophyta; class Magnoliopsida; order Fagales; family Juglandaceae; genus Pterocarya; species Pterocarya stenoptera. Next base: position 105,093 of record QEOT01009413.1, read on the forward strand.
TCCAGGTGTCAAAATACTAAACCATAAAACCTCAAGTTTTCTTTCAAATTTGAAGAATAATGAATCTTACACTATTTATCAATATTTTCTAAGAATCTTTGATTGGATAAAAGAATCAACACTTTCATTAGTGAATGATGTGGATTGGCTCCTATTTGTCATGTCAGACTCATATATATGCTAGTTATCCATTAGGCCAATAGGCAATTTGATATGTTAAAATAACCATATCCACATTAATATACAAAAGCATTTATGCACATTGAGTGTCACAAGCACTCTATTATGTTTCAATTGTGCATTTTGAAGTAAATTATGTTAAAATTAACTTTGGTTATTAAAATAATCTGCGATTTTTTTTTTAACGAACAGATTGTTCAATGAAACTTTTCTTCCTAATACTACTACGTACGTAAGTAATCAATCAAATCGCTCTCTTGATCTGTTACTCTCTTGATTGAACACTTTCTACAATGAAATTTTTAATTTATATATATATATGATTGATATTGATTTTGCTAAAACTTTTAAGGTTAGTTTGCAACCATATATTTCTTCTGTTTTTTCTGTTGAAACAACAGTCAACAGTCCAACAAGCCCGGCCCAGATTCTGCGTGTAAAGATCGAGTCCACACAGCCTCCACACTCAAACTCCACCACAGAACACAAAAATATCATCCCTTCGACTTCGTGTCTCTCTCTCACTCTCTCCATTGCCCCCAGCAAAATCCAAACTTCTCTCTCAAACTCCCACCCCAGAAAAAACCCACAAAGAAAATCACATACTTTTTTCCAAGACATATATACAACCTCTGCAAGGTCAGGTCTCATTACCTTTCAAAGTCTTTCTGAGCCCTGTTATATTGTTTCAAAGGATGGCATGTGCATCACAAGCAGTGATGGCTGCAGCCAACACCTGCACCTTCCCAACGCAAAGGTGGTTCAACAACAAGTACCAGAGTTTGAGTAAAGTACGGACTTCCAGCCTCTTCACTGTCAAGGCTTCCACTGAAGACACTGATTGCAATGTTGAAGAATGTGCTCCTGAGAAGGAGGTGATTAGCTCTCTCTCTCTCTCTCTCTCTCTCTGTTCTTTTGGTGCGAAGAAATATGGGAAAATATTAGATATCAGATATATGGGGGTTCTCAGAAAAAAAAAAAAAAAAAAAAGTGACTTTTATTCTTACTTCATTGGAAGAATTCGGAATTTGATTCAGATGTTCAATTAGAAAATATGTTGAATCGACGCGATGAATTTAGCTTTTGTTGATTGAGACAAACTTTTAAGATTTTTGTTATAATGCTCAGTTCTAAAAGTTTCCTTCGGCTTTATCTATCATATAATAAAGAGCGGTAGTATTAACTAGATTTTCCATAGATTTTCTATGTGAAGTTGTTTTTCTTTCCAGGTCTATTGACCTTGTTATGATACATATGTGAGTGTTGTGTTGCACAATTTTAAAGTAAAAGGGGTTGATACATGATCAGGTCCCTTCTATATACTTGAACTTTTAGGCTGAAGTAGGTGTCTGCACATGTATCGAGGCCTCAACTGAAGATTCTCAAGGTGTTTACTTCGTCTTGGCAATTGTTCTTGTCTAGTTTCACATATGCCATTGGCATAATGACAATATAATTGCGGCTACTTTATCAGCTTAACAAGTTGGTAACCATGATTCATGGCAGTGGTAAACTGATGTGGTAGCCTCATTTCCTCACAAGATTTGCATACTATGGTTCATGTCAGACTCAGGATTCACTTCATTTTTGAAATTTTAAGTGTCTATGTGACATGGGTTTTCTGAAAGAAGAGCTTGCTCAGTCACTCATATCATTTTGCCTACTTAATCAATTGTGTTATTTATGCTTTTGTCAAATAGAAGTGCAGTTAATATCAGGAACATGTGGATGCTTTTGACATAATAAGTTTGGTGTTTATCTTACTGTAAAATCAGGTCGGTAAGGTCAGCATGGAGTGGTTAGCAGGGGAGAAGACCAGAGTGGTAGGAACATTTCCACCTCGCAAACAGGGTTGGACAGGTTATGTTGAGAAAGACACTGCTGGGCAAACAAACATATATTCAGTTGAGGTTGGTGGTTTTAAGCTCTTACTATTTTCAAGCTTTCTCGTTCATTTTTTTTTTATTTTTTATTTTTTAATTACGCTATTATGGACTTTAACAAAAGAGTGTTTTAACAGATTTTATTTGGTTGAAGGACAAAATAACGTGCAAAAAAGGAAGAATCTTGTGAAAAATGATTATTATGAACATAACTTTGTACAAATATTTATTTAGATTTTATTTTGAGGGATAATTTGGTATATATAAATGCTATCATCATAATCAAGATATGATAGCCTTAGCAAAGAAATCGATGTTAGTTAGCAAAACTGTTTTCACTCAATTGACCTCTTCCTCCTATCCATGAAATTCAGAGCACTAGAAACTGCATTTAATTGCATCAAGAAGATTTTCCTCAACATGTTTTTATTATAATTAAAAATAAAATAACCCTATTCTAAAGCCTCTACACTACACACCATCTACTTAACATAATTGATTTGAAAGATAAATTTTAAATTTTTGAATTTTACAAATTAAATTATGCCATGTGGATGGTGTGTGGTGTAGAGACCTTAGAATAGTATTGAAATAAATTGTCATCAACATGCTAGTAGATGAATTGAGTAAAACTTTTTCAGAATATCTGCCACTCATATCTACCAAATTCTTATCAACTGAACAGTGCTTATAAGTGGTGCATATGTAGCTGAGTGTCTTCATGATAGAATAGGAGACTCGTTGACTCATGAAAATGCCAAACCTTCTATCTTATAGCTGAGTGCATCTTCCTAGCCTGGGAGGAGACTGGTTGATTCATGAAAATGCAAAACTTCCTCTCTTTGCCTTGTCGTCATGAAATTGTTCCTCTGTCAACATCTTGATTGCATATGCCTTATGCTACCTACTTGAAAAATAATATATTTTTCCCCTCTTTTACTCTGTCTGATATGTTCCAAATTAGGCTGAGAATCCCGGCTCATTCTTTTGGATAGGAATTCAAGGGAATTGCCAGTCTCTTTTACATAAGAAATCTGAGAATACCACAAGATTGATTGAGGAGTTAATTACCACTGCCTGCAATTCCAATTGGACCATCAGAGATGGCCATTTTACCACTAGCAGTAGGCCTCCTAAAAAAAGGCTTGTCTATACATAAACAAAGTATTTCAAGAGAAATAACTAACTTAGTGATTTGAAAAAGAATAATATTACAATGGGTAGGCAGAAAGTAATAATATCGACTCAAACACTACAAAAGTGTGCTGAATCAAGAGTTAGTATCATGTGCCCCCCGCCCAATAGGTGCCCGTGTTCTAGGGCCTAAGCACAGAGTTTTCGGTGAAGCTTCCAAGTTGAAACAATGGAATGTTTTGGTACACACAGCACGTAGGAAGAAAACTCTAAACGAACTATTGCAGCCATCTGTTCTTAGGATTGGTACTTATTTGTTCTGTATTTTTCTTTCTTCTCTGCTTCTCTCTCAGTACTTCAGTTTTGTGGCATTTTGCATCTAATATCTTCTGAACCTCCCAGCCGGCAGTTTACGTGGCGGAAAGTGCAATCAGCTCCGGTACTGCTGGTTCTTCCTCCGATGGAGCTGAGAACACTGCAGCAATTGCTGGTGGCATTGCCCTCATCTCTATTGCTGCAGCTTCAACGGTACTCCTTCAAGTTGGTAAAAACCCACCTCAAGTGCTGACGGTAGAATACTCTGGGCCATCGCTAAGTTACTATGTCAACAAGTTTAAACCGCAAGAAATTATCCAAGCCTCAGCACCAAGCCAGACTGAATCAATCTCATCTGTTCGGGAAGATATCCCTGACATGGAAGCACCCCAGATTGATGTCAACTCCCAAATTCAGCCTGAGTCGTGAGAAGGACTCCTTGGTTATTAAAGTTGGTTGGTATGATTCTTGAAATGAAAAATCTTGCTGCAGTTTTTTGCTTCATATTATAAATGTATCTAATTTTATGATTAAGACATATGTTCTGCAACCTTACAGAGATGTATATCACATTTATCAGGAGCATGCTTAGAAATCCAGTTTTGCTTATGCCATATCAAATGTTTGAAAGTTTTCTACCATTTTTTTCAATCTAATTGTATCTATTTGAGTGATGCTTGAAGTAATGTAGTGCCATGGCTCTGATTCTTCTGAAGCCGCAGAAACTGGGTAAGGTGTTGAATACATTTTGCTTAGGATTCCATCATGGGAATTATTTCTTAGGTACAAGCAGCAGAAAAAGATTAATAATGACTCTCCATGGCAGGCTTGGCAGCCGATTTATAAAACCTTTTAGTTTTTGGGAGGGTTTGAGTCTCTCTTCAGGAAAAATCTCTTTTGTTTTATCCGTAAAGGAAAATAGTATGGTGTTGAAGTTGGATTTCACAATGGATGATGAATGAAGCCAGTGAATGACTGTACACAAGGAGAAGTACAAAGAATGCTGTATATTGGAAAATCATTGGGTAAATTAAAATGATTTACATAAGTATTTAATTTTTATTAATTTTAAATGACACAATATCCCCTGATATAATTAGAATATCACATGTCCGTATTTCAGACTACCTAGAGCATTAGCAATATAGCATTTGTTTCATTAAAGTCGTCTTCAAAATTTTATAAAAAGTACATATTTTTCATAAATCCAAAATCTCTCTAGTCAAAATCTCACATTGAATTAGTCAAAATAATAATATAATGTTATTTTTTTAATAGTAATATTTTTATTTTTTTTATTTATTTTGCAATAACACTAACTATATATTAATTAATATTATATTTTTAATTAATGAAAGGGATAGCGCATTTGAGGAAAGTGAAAACCATGGAAAATGAAAATTGAAAAGCAAAGCAATTGGAGTAATTTTTACAATAAAATATTACTTTTGAATATGAATATTACATCTTCAAATTTGAAGATATACTTACTTCTTTTTTTATACATTTCGGGAGGGGGGATTTTGAACCCAATATCTCTATTTTAGAGTTTGAGGGTTTATGTCAATTAGGTCAGAGGTCTATGGCAAATTTGAAGATATACTTAAAATTACTGTAGCTCATAGTTCAAATTTTTACTTTTGGAAAAAATCAATGACGGTGCTCTAAGATGTATCTAAGATCCAAAGAGAGACCATTTGCGAGATGCAAATTGATTTGTACTTATCTTTCTTTCTAGTTAGTTCAAAACTTTTCTGAGTGGCTTTCTGAAACAGCAAAACAATCTGATCAGTGATTGCATCTCCGGGTTGGAAATTCGCTTCGATCTTGGCTTCCTAGTGCCAAACAACATGTGAAGTCTCAGCTTACACACAAACATTAATTTTGGAATGTCTGAAAATTAACAAGTAGAATGAGGTTGCAAAAACTTAGATTATATATTAAGAGGAAAAAAAAAAAGGAAGAATGAGCATGATTTATTTATTTATTTATGAGCAGCTGAGATTCCATATTTGATAAATAATAATAAAATATATATATGTTAAAAAAAAAAAAAAAAAACTGGGTGGGTGGGCTGGTATGGTGGAGAGATATGGGTAAGTCTTTGTTTGATTGTAATCCAGCTTAAGAACCTCTTGTAGAAGTGGGCTTATCACCTGAGGCTTTTGCCCGTGCACTGCTATTTTATTATGATGGCTGAAGCCTGAATTATTATTGGTTTTTTACCCGTAATTTTTAGCATTTTTGGTATAATTATTTTTACTTGGGTTAATAACATTTTCTTTTGATATTTTTCAAAATTAAACAATTTTGCATAAAAAAATATTAAATATTATAAGGGCTCGTTCGGACAAGGGATGAGAGAGAGAATTCTTAAAACTTTCAAAACTTTTTTACAATTTTATTCCTAAACATCACTTAAATACAAAACATTTTTTTATTTCAAATATTTAACTTTTTCATATAATCATTACCTAATCATTATCCAAACACAAAAATTAATACAAATGTTACAAATTTTAAAACTAAACACAAAAATTAATATAACTTTTTTAAATTTCAAAACAAAAATCATATTAAAAAATTATATTTTTCAAATAATTTATTTTGACTTTATAATATTTTTATTCAATTTTCTCTTCTCATTTTTTAAAATCAATAAAATATCTTAATTCAAATCATTTCACTGTCATTCACATAAATCTAAGATATCCCAAGTGTCCAAACAAAACCTAAGACTGGCAACCTGCATTTATCTCTAGTTAGAACTATACTATCCAATTTTATTTAGAAAAAAAATATATCAAATTTGTTTTAAGTAAGATCTCCTCATAGATGGAAAATTTGGCTCGAATAATGGTTTTTTATTTTTTAAATTATTAATTATATTTAATGATTTAATATATTTTAAATTATTATTTTTAAAATCATTATGGCATGAAATTAATTTAAAATGCTATTAAAGATGATAAAATTTAGAGGATAAATTACATATCTCAAAAAACCAAACAAAAACAAAAAGGCTACTCACAATCGAGCAAGGGCACCCTCGCGGCATCATGTCCGATGTGGCATTATTGGAACGTCGTTGTTTGCTACTTGCTCAAAGACAGAAGGAATCGAAATGTGCAACGTCATCGTTTGGCTCCTTTCCCACGAATCCCCATGGTCCTCCACGAAGCCCCATAGTCCTCCATGAACTGGCCGCCCCACGAAGTCGTCACAGCCCAATCTTCTTCTTCTCCGCAGTCAATCTTCGTGGTCTCCACGAACCCTCGTACCCACGAACCAACGGTTTTGCCAAGTCACTGTCTTTATCTTCTCCACGAAGCCACAGAGCCACATCCCCTTCGTCTTCTCCATGAACCCTCCTACCCACGGACTCAAGAACACCCGAAATCACTGTCTTCATCTTCTCCACAAAGCCACAGAGCCACATTCCCCTTCGTCTTCCACGAGAACCCATCAAATGGCTAGCTTGGTCTTCTCCACAAAGCCCATTCTTTCTTCTTTTCTACCCAGATCTGAAATCTCATTTCCACAAACCCAAATCTAAAATCCCCTTCCCACAAACCCTAACTCTAACCCTAAATTTTTTTTGTTATCAAGCCTTGAAACTCTAACTCTAACCCTAACCCTAAATTTGTTTGGTTATCAAGCCCCGAAACCCTAACTTTAAATTTTTTTGGTTATCAAGATTCGAAACCCTAACCCTAACCCCAACAAATTTTCTGTAATCATTAATCGGGCTCAGTTTCAACGTTTCCTCATTGCAAAAATCTCGTTTGTTTTCTCCTTGTCTGTGCTTTGGTTTTACTTTCCAAATGTCTGGAAGTCAATACTAATATTATCATACACTGTACATTTAGTCATGCAATACATTGCCTATGATGTATAATTCTTGCATTAACTATTTAGTCATGTAATTATTCAAATCACATACCATATCATCATTGTTAAGTTGCCAATTTATAAATTTCACTCATGTATGAGAGTAGTAGCATCTTTATGGAACGTATAAAATAAAATTTTAATGGGATGTTTTAGCAAATTGTATTAAACTGGTATTGTAAAATGTTAGTGGGATGTTACATTAAAATGTAAAACTGTTACTGTTATTGGGATGTTTACTGTTATATTAAAATGTTTTCATTAAAATGTTATATTGTTACTGTTATTGGGATGTTTACTGTTTCATTAAAATATTAAACTGTTACTGTTATTGGGATGTTTACTGTTACATTGTAATGTTAAACTGTTATTGTTATTGGGATGTCCTAACATAAAAAAATAATAATGATAATTAACAACCACAAAAAATTAACTCAACACATTCCAACAAATCTTTAAAATAATATCACATACCGCGCTTGAAAGATTTGAGCTAGTTGGTGTTAGCCCAGCTAAGTGGTCTTTTCCTTTTTCCATACTAACAATCGCAAAGAAAACTATATCTCCTGCAAGAAGGTCACCAGATTAAGTTGATCATCCTTATGAAAACAAAGGTTAGAAGCATGAGTGTAAATGGCCCGAATAAGTCAACAACATAATTACATGAACAATCTGCATGTGCAATTAATTAAATTTATTAGCAAAAGAAATTGATTTTTTAAAAAACAATTGAAGAATGGACTCTATCATTTAAAAATTTCTTAAAAATTTAACTATAAAATGGTTTTGTTTGAACAACCTAGTCTAAATCTCAAAATCAGCTCACTAATGCTATCACTTACCTTTACTACTAGAAATTTAGAACCTAATATGAAATTTATAAAGCATTTTACAAAAAATTGACTATGGAATAAAAAAATACAATACTATTTTTTTCCACGTGTCCACTTCAATTGATTTATCTCACATAATATTTCTTGACTTAATTATCTAAATGTCTTATTGTTCTTGCAGGAGGTACTCTACACCAACCCAAACTATTCATTGCTTGATGACCACGTACCCATTGAATCATAACAGACCATTTTGTTTGCATTATGTAATTCAAGGATTGTCTTCTATTTTTTTAATATGATGTTTTCATGTAGTTAAACAGGTGAATGCGCCATTAATCCTACAGAATTTTCTCATTGCTCTTAAAAGCCAAGGAAAACAAAATTCCAACCGTGTGGCAAGAAGCCAACAAAAATTGTGCCTTTGCACTACCACATTATCTACACAAGAAGCGGCAAAATGAAATACTAACATCTATAAAATGAGAATCATGTGACAAAATTAATGAAGATAACCAGTGCAGAAAATTTTCTACTTCCTACACTTTTTGACCGACCTCGACGAATACTGTAACTTTGGAGCCTTCCTCTTTAACAATTAAGGATATGTTTGGAAAACATGTTTCATCCAAAATTTTCATCTTCATCTCATCTCATCTCTATACTTTTTCAAATCTTCATATAAAATATAATAAATAATTCAACCTTTTCAAATCCCAATATAACTTTTTCAAATTCTAATTTAATTTTTTCAAATCTCAAAACTAAAAAATAATATATTAAACTTTAAAACAAAACATAAAATTCTCATCTTATCTTTCAAACATAATCTAAAAATAATTATAAATGTTTCTAACCACCAAAATACCAATAAAAACACCACGAAGACAGGAAGCCATTTAAAGATAATTCTAGCTGTCTAATCGTCAGTACACCAGTAGTAGTGCGTTAACACGTTATATAAATTACGTTGACTTTTTTGTACATTAATTAATGAAAGTTATCTAATTCTTTTCAATAAATAATGCTGGGTTCCGAGGATATCATCGATATCCTTATCGATTTTTATTTTTATTATATATTTTTATTTAATAATTAACGAATTATATTTTAAGAAATTTGTGATTTTTATTTTATTTTTAGATATTGAAAAGATTTAAAAAAATGTTTAAAAAAAAAACAAGCAATCTCAAGAGACACTCTCGATGGAGTTGATGAGTGTAGCAGCAGACTAGAGTCATTGTTTTATCTTCTTTTACTTGTTGAAACAGGATACTTTTTTATTTTTTATTTTTTGGTAAGATCCAATTTGAACTTCTCCAAGGCACGGACTTGGAGCGCCCTGGCTTCTTCAAAAGTCAATAATATTTTTTTAAAATTTAAAGAAACCTAAATAAAATAATCTACATCTTTTCGTAAAGTAAAAACTTAGAAATATGAGTTATAATAATTTTAAATATATATTCAAATTTGAAGATATATTATTCATTTTTAAAAATAATATTTTATTATAAAAATTACTGCAACTATTTTATTTTTCAATTTTAATTTTAGTTTTTAATTGTTACGAGAATGTTCAGTTTTAAAATATATGAATGAATAAATATTATTATTAATTAATATATAGTTAGTATAATTGTAAAATATAAAAAATAAAATTATATTATTATTTTAATTAATATAATATTAAATTATGACTGAAAGATTTTAGATTTATAAAAGATATATACTTTTTATTAAAATTTAAAGATTTTGACGAGCCAAATGCTAATGGCAAGCAACTCATGAACACGTTTATCCTAATCGTGTCTCTCTCCAAGCCCATGCACGGCAGCGAAGGAAAAACTTTTGGTTGTACTTGGAACATGTCTTTTCAACGAGTTCAGATCCATATATATCGCACGCAAACAGATTGAATAATCTACCCAGAGTGGCATGATTAGCATCAATTATTTAGGAAAAATATACATGACCTCAGTTACCACGTGGTTTTCTTTGGCTTTTGAAACTAAAGACCTGTTTTTCCGGCATTTATATTGGGGGATTGAAAATGGCCATTTTCTATATGTGCATATAAAATATAATATCTCTTATTATATAATGCATATACACTTAATTATTACTGTTCAAGGCCAACCACACAATTTTAAATGGGCGCGGCATAGTAATTTTAAATGGGCGCGGCTACTATGCCGCCCCAAATTGACCGCTGGGCGTTACCGCCCAGTGTAAAA
>QEOT01009413.1:115652-149339 GCA_003123785.1 Pterocarya stenoptera
TTTTTTTTTTTTTTTTTTTCATTTTATTTTTCATATTTTTTTTTATATTTAAATACATTTAAAAAATAAAAAAAATACATCAATACATTTAAAATCACTTCTTTAATCACTAAATAAAAAAAAAAAAAATTTGCCCAAGCGGTACACTTGGACGGTACAAATGGGGCGGCAGACAAGCATTTCCCATATTATATATATGGGTAACGCTACAGTCACCGTTCACTCTTACCGTTTTTACTTACCGCTTTTACTTACCGCTTGACGTGTCATGCTTTTCTTTTCTTTTTCTTGTTTGCTTCTTTGTTTTTTTNTTAATATATTGATATATATTTTTTATTTTTTAAAAATATTTAAAGATGTTAAAAAATGTGAAAAAAAACAATAAAAAAAATAAAAAGTTTGAGCTGGTACTTCTCAGATAAGACAACTTCATGCTTTTCCATACCGTCTCTAGTCCACCGCAAGTAGACAGGACTGTCTATATCCTACTGTTAGAGAGAGAAAATATATATATATATATAAGAGAATCGAAATTCTATATATATATATATCTCCAAAAAGTTGCAGTACTCCAAGCTGTAATTGTCTCTGGATACAACGACAATGGCTGATCAGTTGGTAGGCAGAGACGAAATAGAGTCCCTTGGAATGGAAATGGAAGAGATAGGAAGAAGCCTCAGATCCTCTTTTCATCACCATGCAGCTAGTTTCAGGAGTAGTATATCAGATGCAAGGTCCTTGAAAGAGTCTGATGATGAAGTAGAGTTACAGTGGGCTGCAATTGAAAGATTGCCCACATTTGAAAGGATTAAAACATCATTATTTGATGATCAGGAGCATCTAAATGGTAGCAAAACGGATGATCATGATAAAGATCAGGGTAAGCGGATGATTGATGTCACCAGGCTTGGAGGTATAGAAAGGCGCCTGTTTATCGAGAAACTGCTCAGGAAACTTGAGGAAGACAATCGTCGTCTCTTGCATAAACTAAAAGAAAGACTAGATAGGTAATATACGTACTTCTCCATGACTTAATTCTTATCGTTTTTATAATTTGCCTGGCATGTCCGTTGGCAGCTTGATCATCATCCATTAATTTGAAGCATGTATATACGTATAAGTCGCAATTTTCATCATGAACGTCTTTTGAAATATGTTTGACGATGCTACTCGATATTATTTGAAGTTGATTTTCATGTTAAATGACCATCGATTGTTTCAAAATTAGGTGGATTCATCAAGTGTTGACATTATATATCAACGCTCGTTTTACTACAAACATATTGAAATTAGAGCTAGCTAGTACTGCACGTAGATTTGAAGAAATATGATGATCTTATGTGCAAGATCGTGTGTATGCACTAATGCAAACTTGAAACCAATAACTAAGACCCTCTATGAGACCCCTCGTTTCTTTCCCTTCACTTGGCTTGTCAACGATGAAAAATTTTGATGAAAGAGCACTACAGTCACTGGAGGTCTGCTAGCGTATTTTATGTGTTTTTTTATTATATTTTTACATATATATATTTTTTAACATTTTTAAATATTTTTAAAAATAAAAAATTCATATTATCATTAAAAAATATTTCTTTAATCACGAAAAAAAAAAAAATTTGGAGCCCAGCGGGAAGACAGCTAATACTGTTCTTTGAAGAATGAAGTCTGCCACAGCGATAAGATACCAGACCAGATTGTTCCATATCAAATGGCCATAATTATTAGGAAAATGCTAGTGCTTGGCCTCCCAATGGCCTCCCAAATGACAAATCTAACTGATTTTTTGTTTTTTTTTTTTTTGCATTTTCAATTTTTCTTTGATTAAAAAATGATTTCTTTAACTGATTTTTCTTTAAAAAAATCTGAAAACCGGGAAAAAAAAAGTAAAATCAAGCTCTTTTTTTTGTTCAAATTCTTTATGGATGCTAACAGTAGTGCATGACATTAAATTCTGTTTGTTTATACAAAATTATTATCTCATTTCATCTTAATCATTATAATTTTTTTAAATTTTTATACAAAAATATAATAAAGAATTCAACTTTTCTAAATCTCAAAATAAAAATATTACTAAAAAATATATTTTAATAATATTTTATTTAACTATTATTCAAAATATTTGGATCTCATATCCAAATCCAGTCAAAAATTTTCACTTTTGGCTGTCTCGGTAGATAAACTTTGTCGTATGGATCAGCCCCACTATATAAGTAGTGGGGAAGCAGAAAATTAATTTTTCTCATTCTTGTGAGAAGAGCATACACGACGCATGCATCATAATCGTGCATGTGTTCTACCTGTACATGCAAATGCAACCTTAAATTTATGGATGCATCAAAATTTTTCAGAGACTGAGACAACTAACATTTGCTGTTTAGAGCGGGTCTGAAATTGCCTACTGTGGAGGTGAGATACCAGAATTTGTCCATAGAAGCAGAGTGTGAAGTGCTTCAAGGAAAGCCCATCCCTACACTTTGGAACACCATCGTCAACATATTCCGAGTAAGTGTTTTCTATGCTCTTTCTCTTTTTCTTTTTCTTTTTTTAATATTCAGTTTCTAACCTAAAGATGGTTTTTGAGGCTGCCGTACTTTTTCTCACCTATGCTCTGGTCACAATTTATTTTTCGAACAAGTACTTATAAGGATTAAAATTGGTGAAAGATGGAAGGATTGGATATTGAGTTGAGTTAAGAGGAAAAGAAAGTTAAAGATAAATAAAATATTGTTAAAATATAATTTTTAATATAATTTTTGTTTTAAAATTTAAAAAAATTGAATTGTTTATTATATTTTATTTAAAAATTTGAAAAAATTATAATGATTAGATAGATGAGATGAGTTGAGAGTGTTTTGAAATCCAAACAAGACTATATCTTATGATTTTTGAATTGGTTCTCCAAAATGTCTATATGTCAATAGAAGTCTCTATCTGGCATTTCAACATTGTGTCACATGCCTTTATCTAAAGCAATAGTACTCACTTTGACTGTGAAATGATTTATATAAGCTACAAATAGGTAAGTCATGTGCAACCTATTGTAAAAAAGTAGGCCCTACTAAAAGTATAAAAAAATTATTATTTTTTTTAGTAAGACTCACTTTTTTACAAATGACCTATGTAGGACTTGTCAATTTGAGATTTGTACCTAGCATTACTCGTTAGTTGCTGCAGTTATAATGGCCAAGGCTGAACTACTATCTACCCCAAAATTGTAGAAATGCTTAAACCTCACTATTTTGATATGGAATGAGTCTGGCTTTCAGCGACTGAAAAAGCTACTATATATGTCTCTTTAAACAAATGAATGCATGAAATTGACTGTGATCAATAAAAAAAAGTTGATCTCAGTTCTTCATTTTTTAACAAGGCACATTCAATTCATTTTTCACTAGACGCAAGCTTAGTTCGGAATGTTTCGGCCTGTGTAAGGTGTAGATTTTCTTGAATTTCATAATGCTTAAGCAGTCGTTCTTGGATAGTAAAGAAAGATTTCATGTGTTGAACAGGCTATAAAACGAATTGGAAGATGCAATTCCCAAGTAGACAAGTTGAAAATTCTTAGAGATGTCAATGGCATCATCAAACCTTCCAGGTTGTTACTTCAGAACCTAGTGCTTAACTACATTTATGCATTGGCACTATTCTTTGGTGAGAAAAGGAGTGGTAGCTTTTATTGAATGGCATTCTTTACTGTCTTAAATAAACAAACTTCGTATGCAGGATGACTTTATTGCTTGGTCCACCAGGGAGTGGGAAAACCACTTTGTTACAGGCGCTTGCAGGGAAACTAAACCCCTCTCTCCAGGTTTCTACTTGTCCATAAAATTCCCCATCAAAGAAACAACAGGAAACATCTACTAGCCAAGAAGAATTTAGGGCACCACTTAAGATTTACAATATATTGATGAATCAGAAATAAAATGACATGCTGGAATATGTGTATGCGAGTGGGTAGGCTCCAATATAATTAATTTTATATATATCTGTTACTCAATCTACAAAGAATTGATCAATGTATTTGAAAAACATTAAATTTAGGTCACTGGGGAAATCTCCTATAATGGTTACAAATTGAACGAGTTTGTTCCTCAGAAGACATCCGCTTATATAAGTCAATATGATCTGCACATTTCTGAAATGACAGTGAGAGAAACACTCGACTTCTCAGCACGTTGTCTGGGAGTTGGGAGCAGAGCAGGCAAGCCTTGTTTTACATCTTATATTAATATGCTCTTCAAGAATTATATTGAAGTGAGAATCCTTTTCCCATTGAAGATATTATGAGAGAAGTCAATAAAAGGGAGAAGCAAGCTGGAATTATCCCAGAACCAGATATAGATACTTACATGAAGGTAAACAATATGCATGAAAGAGTTCATTCTCAGTCGTGTTTCTGTAATACTGGTAGTTTGGTCCATGCTCCTGTTGGTATCTCCAATGAGAACTTGACTTGCAGGCCATTTCAGTTGAAGGCTTAAAAAGAACTCTGCAAACGGACTATATCTTAAAGGTAATTCGCACTATCAGCAGAAAGAGTCAATGATCAAGCTTTTATCATCATTCCTAACTCTAATTGACAGTACTTGTGCTACAATTACTGCTGATTCAGATCCTTGGGCTGGACATTTGTGCTGAAACAATTGTAGGAGATGCAATGAATAGAGGAATTTCTGGTGGCCAAAAGAGAAGGCTAACAACAGGTTGTGTAGATAAAATGTGGCACCCTACTAACAATTCATTCATCTAAGTACATCTTAGATATGAGATTAATAATAGTCGGGGTATATAAATATTTGTCATAATAATTTTCCCTATTGCTACCTCCCAGGAGAAATGATAATTGGCCCAACAAAAGCTCTGTTTATGGATGAGATATCAACTGGCTTAGACAGCTCCACTACCTTTCAGATTGTCACCTTTCTCCAGCAGTTAACACACATAACAGAATCGACCATTTTAGTATCACTTCTTCAGCCAGCACCTGAGACTTTTGATCTCTTTGATGACATTATCTTGATGGCAGAAGGAAAGATTGTATACCATGGTCCTCGCAATCATATTCTAGATTTCTTTGAGCACTGTGGGTTTCGATGCCCACCACGAAAAGGCGTTGCCGACTTTCTCCAAGAAGTATGTATCCCTTGTTAATTTACAAAAACATGTCACCCCTATATTAATTTTCCACAATCGATTTTGTGTTTGTGTAGGTCATATCTTATAAGGACCAAGCAAAGTATTGGGACCATAAAAATCAATCCCATTGTTATGTTTCTGCTGACAATTTTGTAGAGAAGTTCAAAGTTTTTCATGTGGGAAAGAAGCTAGATGAGGATCTCTCCAGGCCTTTCCATAAATCTGAGAACCACAAGAATGCCTTGTCATTCAACGTGTACTCGGTGAGAAAATGGGAACTATTCAAAGCATGCATGGCTAGAGAATGGCTTCTAATGAAGCGCAACTCATTTATTCATGTATTCAAATCTGCACAGGTAACAGATAATCATACAAGTGATTCAGGAATGCATACTGAATGCTTAAAAATATGAACAAAAGATTTATGACCGGATGATTACATTTTGCAGCTTGTGGTAATTGCAATAATAACTATGACAGTGTTTCTACGTACACGGATGAACATTGACGGGGTCCATGCAAACTACTATCTGGGTTCTTTGTTTTATGGTCTCAGTAGACTTCTGACCAATGGATTTGCAGAGTTATCATTGACCGCCTCCAGACAATCGGTCTTCTACAAACAAAGAGATTTCTACTTTTATCCTGCATGGGCCTATTCCATTCCAACTGCCATTCTAAAGATCCCATTTTCATTGCTAGATGCTTTTCTTTGGACGATCCTTACTTATTATGTAATTGGTTACAGTCCAGAACCAGAAAGGTGTGCACTTCAATACAAACTCAAACTTCAAGAAAAAAATTGTCTGCTAATAAGTCTAAGTTTCATCATTGGTGTCAGGTTTTTCTGTCAATTCCTTCTTCTATTCTTCGTCCATCAAGTATTCATATCAATGTTTCGTTTGATAGCATCTGTGGTACGGGATCCATCTATTGCATCAACATGGGGTCTACTCTCCTTAATAGTGATATTCTTATTTGGTGGCTTCATAATAAGAAGAAGTAAGAAATAGCCATTCATAATTTTGCCTATGATGTTATAAACATGTTGAACATAATACACGTTTCCTCACTGCAGCTTCTCTACCTGGCTGGTTGGATTGGGGCTTTTGGCTTTCTCCTTTGGCATATGCAGAAATCGGTGTTACAGTAAATGAATTCCTTGCTCCAAGGTGGCAAAAGGTGAAACTCGGATTCCTGTGGCTGTTAATGTTGTTTAGATCGACCACAAAGTGAGGAAGTTATATTTGTTACATGTAAAACTCACTAGTCATCATCCATTCCAGGTTTTATCTACAAATGTCACCATAGGAGAGCAAGTTCTCAGGAACCGCGGTCTAAATTTCAGTGGCTGCTTCTATTGGGTTTCAATTGGAGCATTAATTGCGTTTTGGATGTTTTTCAACATTGCTTTTACATGCGCCCTGAGTTATATGAAATGTAACATAATATTTCTACATTGCACTTGCTAAAAACTCTGAAAAAAATATGAATTGTGATTTGATTCTAGGCTTGCATAATATTTTGTTGAAGTACGAATTCTTGCAGCTCCGCAGAGATCTCGGATTACCATTTCTCATGAAAGGATCTCTAGTCTGAAGCAAAAAGAAGAATTAAGCACTGTCACCAAGGAGAAAGAAGTCAATATTGATTCCACCACAACTGTTGCAGAAACAAATAGAACGGGTCTGAAGCTTCTTGTTGTAGTCTAGTACTTGAAATTATCTAGAAATATAGTAGATAACATATATGTTGTATCATTAACTAGCAAAACTTACCAGCTTGTAATGTTATTTGGGACTCTGTTGTCAATAGGGACCTTTCATACTTCCAGGATTGGTTTACAGTTTGAGCCAATAACTCTCTCTTTTCAGAATGTGCAATATTTTGTTGATACTCCCAAGGTACCTTGAATATACATGGATGATTTATTCTTATAGAATGTTGGATCAATTTATGATTGGCATAGTCTAATCCATATATCTTGCAGAAATTGATAGATCAAGGGTTTGCACAAAGCAAATTACAGCTCCTTCAAGATATTACTGGTGCGTTTAGGCCTGGGATTCTTACCGCTTTGATGGGTGTTAGTGGAGCTGGGAAAACAACGTTGATGGATGTTCTTTCAGGGAGAAAAACTGGTGGAATTATTGAAGGAGATATTAGAATAGGAGGTTACCCAAAAGTTCAAGAAACATATGCCAGAATATCTGGCTACTGTGAGCAAAATGACTTGCATTCCCCACAGCTTACTATTGGAGAATCGGTGACATACTCAGCCAGGTTACGCTTGCCAGCTAATATTGATAGACATACAAGATCTGTAAGTCGCCTTCAAACTTGATACATTGCATATAGTGTTTTTGTTAAATAATCATAAACTAAATCTAAAAACTTATCTCAGAGGCAACATTCTTGGACTTAAAATATCAAGTTGGAGACTCTGGCAACCGTAGATCCTACAACTTGACCCAAACTCAGCATTTCAAGTTTCAGGCATCAAAGATTAGGTCATAATGGGCTTTCGTTGGCCATGTTCTTAGATTGAAGATCAAATTGTAGTCCTTGAAAAACATAGAACCAACAGAGTACTAATTGAGTCTCAAGCATTAGAGATCTTATTAAAAAACTAATTTATTCGATATTACAAAGATAGGTGAAAGCAAGATTAAAATTTGATAGGAGCTAGGACATTAGAACTTGCATGCATAGGAGAAAAAAGAAAGAGCTTTGTAAACTGCTACCTTTTAATATTTGAATTTGATTATCAGGAATTTGTGGCAGAAGTTCTTAAAACCATTGAGCTGGATGAAATCCAAGATGCTTTAGTTGGAATCCATGGTAGTAGTGGTATATCGACTGAGCAGCGTAAACGGCTTACTATAGCAGTGGAGCTTGTTTCTAACCCATCCATAATATTCATGGATGAACCAACTTCTGGTTTAGATGCCAGTGCAGCTGCAATCGTTATGAGAGCTGTGAAGAATGTTGTCCGTACAAGAAGGACGGTCGTATGCACCATTCACCAACCGGGTATTGATATATTTGAGGCATTTGATGAGGTAATCATCAGTCCTTTTGAATACCTAAAACATATTGAATTTCTTGTAATAGTAAAATTATAAGAGAACTGGTTAGAGAGAGAGGGGGGGATACAGATAATCCCCCCAGCAGGAGAGATTCTTGCATGTTGCATGTGGATTTATCTCTGGAGTTCAAAAAGGAAGGCTAACTTGTAATGATTCCAGTTGGCATTTGACAAAACTTAGCTTGCCTGTTGATGATGTCTTACATGATCATAAAGTTAACTCACCTGAATGTCGCAGCTTACTTTCTTACAATTATTTTTTTAATTATTGGTGGCAAGTTAGTAAATATAATTAAATTTACCTAAAAACATAGACGTATTTTCCTTTTCGGAATCTACAAAACTCTTGAAATGACTGGGTGGGTGGGTTTTATGATTTATACCAATTGAAGAACCAATGATAAATCATATCTCATTTACTACATTTTACATATCAATTATATTTCTTACAGCTTATTTTGATGAAAAGGGGGGGACAAATAGTATATTCTGGAGAGCTGGGTTCAGATTCATGTAAGCTTATTGAATATTTTGAGGTAAGCTATAAAGAAACAACTTTGTATATAATCCTGCTTTGCAAGTCTTTTCTTACATTCTGAGGCCCCGTTTGGATACATAAACGGTTTCATCTCATCATTACAATTTTTTCAAATTTTCACACAAAATATAATAAACAATTCAACTTTTTTAAATCTAAAAAAAAATATTAAAAAATAACATTCTAACAATATTTTATTCATCTTTCACTTAAAACTATCTCATCTTATCTCACTATCCAAACGGGGCTCATTCTTAAAAAATATAATACCGCCAAAAAATATCATTCTACAAACTTAGAAAAAACAAACAAATGCTTCTTTATCACCATCAACAAGTCATCACAAATAGAAAGTAAGGAAGAAGGACAGTTAACACCTATGGTATTTTCTTTGGCAGGGTATTCCTGGGTTCCCAAGTATCAAAGAAAACTACAACCCAGCAACATGGATGTTGGAGGGTACAAGTATCGCAGCAGAAGCCCAGCTTGGTCTAGATTTTGCCCATCTCTACAAAGAGTCTCAGTTATGCCAGTAAGCCTAATCAATTATAAATGCCTTGACATATGTTGTTAGCATCCTAAAGTTTTCTTGATCAATATCTAAAACCTATCGGCAATATCTTTACAAAAGGAAGGAAGAAATAAAAAATTAAAACCAAACAAACAGATAGACAGAATATGTTGTACTTCTTTGTTAAATCATACTAGGTTAGGGATGATCCTACTATTTCAAATCAAGTGATACAATTTCTTGTTTAATGTAGGAAAAACAAAGAGCTAGTTCAAGAACTGAGCACTCCAGTACATGGTAAAGAGGACCTACATTTTTCTACTCGCTTTTCCCAAAATGGATGGGAGCAATTTAAAGCATGCCTTTGGAAACAACATCTGTTCTATTGGAGAAGCCCCAAATATAACTTCTCGCGATTCACTTTTATAACTGCATCTTCTTTGTTATTAGGAGCTCTTCTTTGGCAGCAAGGACAGAAAATGTAAGTCCCTTTTCACAGATTTAGTAATGGTGACTATGGTGAGGCTTATAGAAAGCTCTTGAAAATGGGTCACCAGCCAATTAGGAGAAAAGATCACTTCTCTATGGACATGCTGTAGATTATCACTTCGAATCTTGTTCTAGAAGAGCTTGGCAAGCATTAATCTAATCCCTATTCGGTTCAAACATGTAGGAGTTTGCATTACCTTGTTAAGAGCACATGGAGTCAGATTCCACATGTAGATATCTCTTTTTTTTTTTTTAATATCCCAAGCTAGCTTGACCCAGGATAAGTTTTGCAAAAGCTCATTGCAGCGGCTGTGGATTCCATTTCTGTTCGTCTAAATGATACTTCATTCCCTCCTGCAGTCTCCCAAGAATTTATGTTCAAATTATAGTTGGATATTAACAGTGTATATTTCTATACTAATCAAAAGCAGTATCTAGCTAGGACTTGAAAGCATTAAATGCTAGTGAATTATGCATACCTTTACCAATAACAAAGCTGAAATTGTTGCCCTTATTTTGCAGAGATAATGAACAGGATTTTTTTGACATAATAGGATCAATGTTCATTTTCATCCACTTCGTGGGAATCAGCAATTGTTCTTCCATTATACCATTTATTGCTGCTGAGCGTACTGTTATGTACCGAGAATTGTTTGCTGGAATGTACTCCTCGTGGGCATATTCATTATCACAGGTCCAATAATATTACTAGTGCAGTCCTAGCATTTTGTACAGCTGAAAAGAGATTTTAAAATTCACGACTCTTATGCCACATGTTGCAGGTGGCGATTGAAATTCCTTACATATTTCTTGAGGCAGTTTTGTTTTTGACAATTACATATCCAGCAATAAATTATTATTGGTCAGTTTACAAAGTATTTTGGTATTTCTATACCATGTTCTGTACTTTGCTCTACTTCAATTACTTTGGCATTCTGCTTGCTTCATTGACCCCAAATTACCAAGTGGCTTCCATACTGGCAAGTTTATGGTACACAATGTTCAGTCTATTCTCAGGGTTCCTCATACCTGGACCGGTAAGTCAATCCTATCTTTACTTTATCCGTTATCGGAACTCATAGTACTAGTCTGGCATTTCTAATAAGGTTTATTTGTGAAGTTTCACAAGATGCACGATAATGAGGCAACAATACTTAATCATCTTCAATATAGTAGTTTCCATGGTGCTTCACTTACATTTTCTAAGTCATGAAATGAACAATCTACAACCAAACTTCTGTTCATTCATTTTCCTAGAGCAACCAAATAATTTGGAACTTTAATGAAAATAAGAATCAGCAGTTGCTGCTAAAGATTCTTTCTCAATTACATTCATGGAATGAGATGCCATTCAACTGATCCAACTATGATATACTTTTTTTTACCAACTATGATATGATTAACATGCAGAAAATTCCTAAATGGTGGGTCTGGGGTTACTGGATGTGCCCAACTTCCTGGTCCTTGAAAGCCATCCTCACTTCACAATATGGAGATCTAAAGAAGGAAATAACAGTAGATGGGGAGCACAAACCAATGGATTCCTTCTTACAAAGTTATTATGGGTATAACTATGACGATTTGGGTGTCATAGCAGTTGTTCTCTTAGCAGTTCCACTTGTTTTTGCATCTGCTTTTACATTTGCTATAGCTAAGCTTAACTTCCAAAATAGGTAAAGATTCTCATCACTTATTGTAAAATGAACACCCAACTTCAATAAACATTTGTTTCGAGTACTTCACTTCCTTGTACTACATTCCGAACTCAATCCTATCATATAGCAGGAACTTGGGTCTTTTGAGTCCTTGATGCATATGTATGTTTTTTTTTATCTTGACTTGACTCAACTCAAATCCCAGTTGAGGTCATTTTTGGGCTGACTGCTTTTTAGCGATCAACTCAGCCCTTGAGTTTTAGTAATGCTTCTTGGTTCTGTTCGGTTTTGTCCTTTCCACCAAAACACTATAAATTACCAAGATGTGCCAAACTTCTTTCAAAGAAGCTTCACGAATAACCGGGCTACCATGTTGTTAATTAACGATAATCTCAAATTCTCTTGACTACCAAGCAAGAACAATTTCCGTTCCTCTTCATTTTTTAACAAAACTCATCTGTCAATACGGTGCTAACTACGAATAATTAGCATATTAGCACATGTTTATATATGCCATAATATGATTCTCTGCGAATGCAAATCTATCTTCCTGCACTTAAAGAATGATACCACTTAACAGAGGGAAATAAGATCGTGGATTCAATACCTAATGGGTACTAGGATAACTTCTTAAAAAAAAAGAATAACAATGCATGGGCATAATAAAAAAGATAATAACAATAAATGAGAAAGGAAATGCAAGATCTTGAGCGGGTTGCAACATGCCACATCCTTTGGCAATTCGACAAACGACTTCAGCGCACGGAAATAAGGTTCTTGTGCGTCTATTTCAAGGAATCATTTTGGAAAGAATAAATCTTCACAACCTCTTCACACTTCACACTTTATATTTATTTTAATTATTACTATTTTTTTCTTTTATCAAATATTTATTATATGTATAATAAATAATAAATTTGAAATAATTCAAACAAATATAAATTAAAAAAAATGTTAAAAAATTTAAAAATTTTAAAAAATATGAAATATGACGAAGATTGTGTAGTAAAACTAAAGGCAAAGGATATAAGCATTCAAGAAAGATTCAGAATTTAGAAGACATCATGTGGGCCAGACAGAATCAAGAGAGATATCGAGGTTTATGCAGTTTCCGTATGACAGTCAGGTAGGTGCTAGGCACCCACCACCTCCCTGAACCCGGAGCCAACACGCCTCAAAACCAGGGGAAAATGGAGATGATAATACAGAAATAGAAGAAAACAAAATTTAAATATTTCGTAGTAATAAAGAGAGACAGCAATCAGGTCGCTTTCTGTTCTTTAATTGTATGAAACCCACATGGTGTAACCGTTTAAGTCTGAATTTAACCGTACCTCTCGTCCCATTTGCTTCTTTTGGCTTGTTGGAATCGAACCCACTTGATGGCTTTCCTTTTTCCCAATGAACAAAGCTAGGCGCAAGGCAAGGCTTATGGCCGCCTGCCGGACTGTGTATACTCTGTTCATGAGTCTTGCCCGTGCGCATGGATTTCGTGCGTTTAGCATATTTGTTTTCCCAATATGTAGATTTCTAGGTCAATTCCGTGCATTTTCTTTGCCACCCCTTCAGTAAGTTTGAGTATTCTGGCAAAGTCAACCATGGCGTTTGAAGAACCAAATGTCAAACTTTTTATTCATTTCTCCCTCGAACTGACAAATAATATGTAGTTGTTAGCGATGGGCCCAGGAGAAATTGATAGGTTAGAGATTTAAAAAATCACCAACTTGGTTATTGGTGTTGGGAAGAACGAATTGTTAATACCCTGACACTTGTTCTGTATCTGATTTTTCTTCTTCCCTGTGGGTTCTTTAGATAACGATAAAAGTGATTAGTTTTCTAAAACTCTCTCTCTCTGTTTCTCTCTATACAAGGAGATTGAACGGCAGGTTTTCTCCATTGTTGTTTGTAATTACTTGTTTTTTCAAGAGAGATGAGAGGTGTTCTTACTATTACCTTCGTGCTTTCTCAGCTGCTACTGGTCAATCTTTGCTTTTCACATCCCTTGTGTACTAATATGAGTAGGTGTTTCTCCTCCGTATCTGCACATTTTTAGTTCTTTTTACGTTCTTCTTTTTTATGCTTTGTTTGATGGCCAAAAAATGGCATACACTGATATGTAAACTGGGGATCTAGTAGTAGGTCAAATGACTTATTTTGGCGATCAAACGAAGCATTGATATATTTTGACTGGGTTCAAATTGTCCAGGTTTATGATATGTTTGCAGGTTGACTGATTTCATAGCTTTTCTGTTTGAATAGGGTCACCTTTTACCCTAGAGACCCCGCTTGCCTTCTGTCAATACGATGGTAGTGTTTGCTGTAACTATACTGAAGATATGGAATTGCAGAATCAATTTAAAGCATTGAATGTTTCAGATGTTGGTTGCACTTTACTTCTCAAATCAATACTCTGTGCGGTAATTTTCAACTGATTATGGAAAGCACTTGTTTGTAAATGTTATTGTGCTTCCAATCTCCATCTTGCATGTGAAAAAGTTGTTCTGTTTTTTCCTACTACTTTTCTTATATTTTTTTATGTTATATGATTGAATAGTCCTTTCTATCTTCTCGCATTATTACTGCTATTTATTGCATTTCCTTTGATTGTGGCTATGTGATTCGATGATGAGATACAGGAAGCCTCCCACGTACGACAAAACCCATAATGCTTGTTTGGATATTAAGTGAACTATACATCGTTCAATGCATATGATTTAAGTATTGATTAAACATAAGTTATATAATAATTACAGTTAAAAAACTCCAGCAATGTTGTATTTATGAGAAATCAGCACTTCACTGAGAGCCTTTGAAACAATTACAACATATGGCATAGAGAAAAACAGGATCTTGATTTCTGCATTTTGGATGAGAGTTTGAAACTTTCAGCCAAATAGAATTCTCATCATTAATTGCTCGCATGAGCCCTTCAAGGCTCAGTTACAACCAACATTGTTAGTTTTACTGTTTATACCTATTATTACAGATGTGGAAATATTTTTCACACTAACATATATCAGTAGATATGAATGGCAGAGATGTGATCAGTTCTCAGCAGAACTATACCGAATTGAATCAGCACCTCGGAAAGTACCTGTTCTCTGCAATTCTACTGTTTCCGCAAACTTGCCTCAGTCCCAGCTCACAGAAGTTGGCTTTTGTTCAAAGGTATGGGATGAGTGCAAAAATGTCTCTATATCAAATTCTCTTTTTCCATTGCAAGATAGAGGTGGGGTGCCACTTAATTCTACTACAAAGATGGCTGATATATGGCTGTCTAAAAGTGCTTTCTGCAATGAATTTGGCGGTGCTTCTGAATCTGGAGCGGTTTGTTTTGATGGTGGACCAGTTGTTCTGAATCATTCCGAAAATCAAACTCCACCCAGTGGCATTTGCCTTGAGAAAATTGGAAATGGATCCTACCTTAATATGGTAGCTCATCCTGATGGAACAAATCGAGTCTTCTTATCTGACCAACCAGGTAAGATATGGTTGGCAACTGTTCCTGAGGAGGGATCGGGAGAACTATTGACAATAGATGAATCAAATCATTTTCTTGATTTGACTGATCAAGTATATTCTGAAAGTGAGTTTGGGCTGATGGGAATAGCATTTCATCCCAACTTTCAAGAGAATGGCCGCTTCTTTGCTTCATTTAACTGCGACAAGGTTAAAAGTGGCCAGAATTTTCAGGAAGATGTTCATGTAACTCAGATGTAGGATGCGATCCTTCAAAGCTAGACTCTGACAATGGGGCACAGCCATGTCAATATTCCAGCGTCATAGCAGAGTTTACTGCTAATAGTAGCACATCACAGCCTTCCCCGGTAAATTTTGCGTTTTTGCTGATTTTTTTTTTTTTTTCAGAAACGTAAAACTTCCCTCCTTTTTCTGTCCATGTCAGCCGGTTACGCAACGGTTGCGGTTGTCTGTAGCAGAACTGAAACAAAAATGGTTGCTCTCCCTGACTTTGTTAAACGCATATAATTTTATGTAATTTGTACAAGATGAGATGAGATAATTTTAAATATAAGTTGAAAATTAAATAAAATATTATTTTTTAATAATATTATTATTTTAATAATTTAAAAAAATTAAATTATTTATTATATTTTATATAAAAATTTAAAAATATTATAACGAGAGATAAACTTTCGGTGATACGGCGACCCCATAATCGACATAACAGAAAATTTCCAGTACGGCAGAAAAAGAACGAGGCCTCCCGCTTCATTGAAATTCTCCAAGCACCGTCACTCCCTGTCCCGTTCGGTTCTATCCTACGGTTCCCGTACCCTCAGATTCATCAGGTCTAGTTATCGTCCGCATCAGTGAACGAATCCTTTGTGCTAGCTCTTCTTCAGGTGCGGATCGATCCGGCATTTTTTTGTTCTGTTTGCATCCATAAACTGACAGAATCCGTTGTGTTTGAATGGTTCTCGGAAATTTGTGAGGGACTGTTTGGTTGATCAGAAAATTTTTGAATTCTTAAAAAAAAAAAAGGAAGTGATGATTATTTTCTTTGGTTACGTTTTGCATGTCACTGACGGTTTGGAATCATTTATTGCATTTTAATTGGTGATGGGAATGGAATATATGTGGTGGTTAGTTGGCTCGCAATTGTAACTTATTGCTTTCTATTATATTCTCAGCAACCACAGAGAACCTAACAAAGAAACAGAGAGAATAAATTTGATCAAGGAAGCTAAAGCCTGAAGTGGTTCTTTTAATCCTGAATGTAAGGTGGTCTGAAAAGTTTGTGTTCACATTGGGAATTTTATTGATGCTGTTTTTGTTTGCATGAAGTTGTATAGATGTCATGGAAATTGCACATGCATATCCTGTTTTGGTTGGGAACAGAATGAGGTGCCCAGCTGGGGAGTGGGAATCTTGGTTCAGGCTTAAATTTGCTATGTTATTCTTACTTTTTTTATTTCCAATAGATATACTTTTATTTCACTTGCGAGGCTGTATTTGTATCCAGGTACACATTCTGTCTGTGCATTGAAGAGTGGGGATCTTTCACAATAGACTTATATTTGAGAAAGTTAGGTAGTTGTATATATACATTGTTCTTTTTGTATCTAATTAATTATTTACTGCTGGCAGATCGGATTTTTTCCACACTTAAAAGTTTGATTTGCCCAGAATTTTTGTAATCAATATTGTGTGGGAAATCGTGGATATTTTATCATGGGATCTGTAGAAAATGCCTTAGACAACAAAGAACATCGACTACCAGGAGAAGCAGTGGAGATTTTAAAATCATTGGCTGCCAATTGGGGGGATGTACTTGACCCAAATGAGTTGCAGGTTATCCGTCTTAAGGGTGCAATGACGAATCAGGTTTTCCAAATAAAGTGGCCCACGAAGACGGAGGACGTATCAAGAAAAGTTCTTGTCAGGATCTATGGGGAGGGTGTGGAAGTGTTCTTTGATCGAGATGATGAGATCCGGACATTTGAGTTCATGTCAAAGCATGGGCAGGGACCTCTTCTTCTTGGTCGGTTCCCGAATGGGCGTATTGAAGAGTTCATCCATGCTCGGGTATTATATTTTCAATTTTCTAACTGCATTCTTCTCAATTCTGAAAGTCCTGGAAATGCATTAGATATTCCCAGTTTCTATTTTGTTTTAACTAACTGTATAGAGGCTCTTGCTTCATTCAACTTCTAGTATAAGTTATTATGTATTTGAAATTTCGTCCAGGAGTGTAATGCTCTTATTGGACTGATATGTAAAAAATAATAATACAGTTCTTACGTTTAGATTTAAGATCCGAATTTGCATATCCATCTAAGGATAAATAAGAGGGACTGAGACATTGATAGATCAAGTCTCCCATGATTATTGAAATAACATGCCCATCGTGGACACTTTTTTTTTCTGCTGTGGAAGTAACTGTTTTTGGTGGTTCGCCTATCTTTTTATTTTCTTAAGTCGGTCAATAAGAAATGTGTCGCTTTGTTCTTTATACAAATTGAAACATTAATATTTTTTTTGATAAGTACGAAGTAATTCTATTAGAAACGAATGTATAGGCGAAGCCTGTGGACACAAAAAGTATACAAAAGAAAACATTAATATTCCCTTCATCAAATTTATGTTTTCAGACTTCTGTATTTGTGATTTTCAGACACTATCAGCATCTGATCTGCTTGACGCAGAAATATCTGCTCTTATAGCGTCTAAAATGAAGGAGTTTCATGATCTTGATATGCCAGGCCCAAAGAATGTCCGCCTGTGGGAGAGATTACGGTATGTGTCTTCCCTCGGTACATAATTTTTATTTTCTTTGACAACTGGAGATTCAGTTGCATGTATCTTAATCAAAGGAAGGTTATTTTTTTCACGCACATTGTTGGTTGTACAGTATGAACTCTAGACGCAATAATTTTTTATTTCATTTTTATATTGCTTCAGAAATTGGATTCATGTGGCTAAGAGTTCGTCTCTCCCTGAAGAAGCTGAAGCCTTTTGTTTGGATAACATAGAAGAGGAGATCCCTATATTGGAGAAGGAGTTTTCACAGGCTTATCAATGTATAGGTTTTTGCCACAATGATTTGCAGTATGGCAACATAATGATTGATGAAGAGACCAATTCTATAACCATCATTGTAAGTTCCCCTTTGTGCTGGTTATCTAGATTTATGATTTACCTTTTCTTTTTTTATTCCCTGTTTTCTCTCTTTAAACTCAACTCTACAATATCCTCAAACTTCAAAAATCAAAAGCCAAAAAAGTGTTTTTTTTTTTTCAGTTCAATTGAAAATGAGAACATGAATAATGGGACTTGTCATCCCTGGCTGTGCATTTATCTTTCCTGGAGCCATAAATCTGCATGCAGCTCCTATGCCAGTGTCTATTCACTCGGTTTGCTTTTTGGAATTTTTGACCAGGACAACAATTTTTTGGTCCTGTAAGAAATGAATATTTCATCACCTTTATATATGGATGGTGAAGCGATTTTATTCAATATGGACTTAACTATTTGGTTAATATTTTCATGTAATTAATGATATTTTTTCCCAACTGCTCAAATAATTTATTATGATATAGTAAGCCATAATTGATTTTAATTTTATCCTCATTATCAGGATTATGAGTATGCAAGTTATAATCCTGTTGCGTTTGACATAGCAAATCATTTTTGTGAGATGGCTGCTGACTATCATACGGAAACACCTCATATTCTGGACTTCAGTAAATATCCTGGTGTGAAACTTTTTAAATTTCATTTTTTTTTCCTTTTCTTTTGGTTTGTATTTTTTCTGTTTGTTTGGTTTCCCCCCCTTTTGCTCATGTTTTGCTTTGCTTTATTTTCTCTGATTAAAAAGGAATTCTCTTTACCTGTGGCATATGCTAGGTTTGGAGGAGCGTCAAAGATTTGTGCGCATATATTTGAGTTATTCAGGTAATATAACTATGTGCTTCCTTCCATAGTTTTGCTTAAGATATCTTCACTATGATACTGTCCTCTTTCTGCTTTGGTTTATAACTGTATTTACATACTGTTCACTATGACTTCTAATGAGGATGGTCACTATTAACTGTTAAAATCTGCAATTGGTCTTCATTTCAGCAATAGGAAAAGCCCAATAGTGTCTCTGTTCAATTTACCTCTGAATCCTCATATTTCATCCTATATAAAAAATAATTGTAATTGTTGAACAATTTCTCTTCATATGACAAGGTTGTTTTAGTGACTATAATTATACTTCGCCTGAGAATTCATGTTATGTTTATACTGTCCTCTGAATTCATTCATTCAAATGCAGGTAATGAACCTAGTGACGATGAAGTGGAGCTGTTGCTTCAAGATGTTGAGAAGTATACTCTAGTGAGCCATCTTTTTTGGGGCTTATGGGGAATAATATCGGTACTGTTCTGACCTTCCCATGTTAGCTTTCATCATTAGAACTTGAACGCT
This sequence comes from Pterocarya stenoptera, assembly GCA_003123785.1. Lineage (NCBI taxonomy): Eukaryota > Viridiplantae > Streptophyta > Magnoliopsida > Fagales > Juglandaceae > Pterocarya > Pterocarya stenoptera. Next base: position 135,002 of record QEOT01009413.1, read on the forward strand.
TTTTCACTTTAGAGGGGGTCATGCCATTGATATCAGAATTGGCTCTTATTGCTGCTGAATGGGTAGTTGTTCGACCACTAAAATTTTCTGTCTGGCTCTTATTGCTGCTGAATGGCTAGTTGTTCTACCACTTGAATATCTACCACTTGAATTCATGTGCAGATTATTATTTAAATATCATTTTTTTCCTATAAATATCATTTTTAGGACGTCTTCTACATTTCTATTATTCTTTAAAGTTTTGGTTGTTTTTTTTTTTCTAGTTTCACGTAATTGGCATTCTAGCCTTTTAATAACTTGCCAAGTGCCATGGGGACCCTCCAAAAATTGCCTTGCATTGGAAATTTTTTTGCCATCTGGGTCAATTGTTGATTTTTATGGTATATTTATACAAGTTAAGGGAAAATGCTAGGGAGAAAATTACATGCATTCGGTTTTTGCAAGCTCATTTAGTTTCATCTTCTGTTATCTTGTTCAGGAACATGTGAATGAAATCGACTTCGCTTACATTGAATATGCAAGACAGAGGTTTCAACAATACTGGTCAAGGAGGCCTACTCTTTTGGGCTCTGTTGGAGCTTCCTCTGAAAGTGTGACTGATGGCAGCTGTACTACCTAGGTCTCTTTGTGTATATACAGTTACTTCCAGGAACCAAAAACATTTCAAGGATCTCAAGTACGATGTTAAAACGTTAAATTGGAAGAGTCAGCTGTTTTTGTCATATATGCTCATATGTACGTATGGCACGATTTAGGCATTTGTTTAATTGCTTTTAAGAGTTATAAACATGTCATTTTTGTATTTTCTTGCTATGAAAATTATATTTGATGAAGAGTTGTGGTCCTGTGGATTTTGCATTATAAATGTGGGATATATTTTATCCTAAATCATAGGCAATGAAATTAACATGTTTAAAATTTCAAGGTTGGGACATTACGATGGAACGTGCAAGGAATTGATAGTAGAGTAATGTTAGGTACAACCCATGGTAAACAAGTCTGCATGAGTCCTTTGATAAAGGTAGACTACCAAAATAAAATGATTTTTTTAAGACTTTTTCAAGGTGGGAGTCCACTTTTTTTTTTTTAATAAAAGATTTGCACGAGATTTGTATATTTGAGACTTGTACAAATTATTACTCTTTATAGTAGGTTGGGTATTCCCTCCCCTTTATGGAATAATAAATCATTATGGACAAGGCAAAAGTTTAGTGAAATACATAAAATCGAAGTAGACAATTTTCTAAAATGAAGAAATAAACTACTCATATGAATGGAAAATTTGTTTGATCAACAAGATTAAGCCATTAGGAGAGGAATTAAAGAAAGATCCTAGGCATACACACAAGTAGGATTTTCCAAATTGAGAACAACTTGCCACATATTAAAGATGTAGATCGCACATTGATGAAAATGGATTTCACAATTTTATAACGTGAAAAATAAAATCTATTTATAAGTTTATTTATTGACATATTAAATATATTACTAATATGAATGTGTAAAAAATAAAACTTACAAATAGATTTCCTCGTTTGTTTTTAGATATGAGATAAGATAAGATTAAAGTTGAAAAGTTGAATAAAATATTGTTAGAATATATATTTTAATATTATATTTGTTTTGGGATTTGAAAAAGTTGAATTGTTTATTTTATTTTATATGAGGATTTGAAAAAGTTGTAATGATGAGATGTGAGATTTTCAAAATTTTCAAAATTTTGAGTTTTGGTCTTGAAAATAAACAAAATCTTATTCTATTCGGTTTTTTCTATATTTTAAATTATTTGAAATTAAATATAATATAAATATTTTTTAAGACTATTTAATAATTTTTAAGAATCCTAACCCAAAAGAGACAGAACCGAGTGGGGGTTTAAGAAGGGGTTAAAGTTTAAACACGAATAAGCGAATTGTAGGCTGGCCTTCTGTCCTCATTGTCCTGAGCGCGTTCGTTTGCAATTAAATTTTCACACCGCCGCAAGTGTAATCATCCACCATGGGCCTTAAGCAGGATTCCTTGGAAGAGCATACGAAGCAAAACAAAGAGTACGCCATTTTTGTTATTTGTTCGATTCCATTTTCACGGTTTTTGTTACTACGAGTTGTCGGGAATTTTTTTCGATTTGCATCTATTTTTGATAATGGCAAAAAAATGGTTCAGCGTTGGGAAGCAGCTGCCCGATTATTACGGCATCGAAAAGCAATTCCTCGCCGCCCCTATCAAGTCCGCCGTTGACAAATACAAGCTTGTTCCCGAGTTCCTAAAGGTATTACATATGCACTTAGGTAGGCCTGTATGCATATGTACGCATGTATATGTCTGTGTACACTCTCCTGGAGTATCGCTGTGTCTGTGCAGATACAAATACGAATTTTCGTAATGTGTATTAAAAAGTAATATCATGTATGAGTAATATAGTATCGTGCGAGTGCGCAATATATATAGGAAATTTATTACGTATATGATTTTACTCATATTAAGAAAACTATATGCATGCATACATATATTATAAACATATGAGCGTGTATTGTAGTTTATATGTAGGTATAACCATTAGAATGGTATTCTGAGAATTGTAGGTGAGAGGACTGGTGAAACAACATTTGGATTCTTTTAATTACTTTGTGAATCACGGGATCCAGAAGATTGTCCGTGCTAATGATCGTATAGCATCCAGTGTCGACCCGAGTATCTATATCTGGTGAGTTATCCAATCTTAGGGGTTGAATTGATATTAATTGGTTTGTTGTGGCTAAAATCTAAATTGAGGCCTGTTCAGGGATGAGTACGGTGGTGTAGGACTAATGTCCTTGATGCTGCCATTTAGCATTCTGCCATCACTTGCTGTAATGGCTGCCAATTATTTTGTTTGATTATAGTGAGGAATTTCTGTTGGAGATCATGTTTGAAGTGGAGTGTTAAGATTCAATTTTTGAGGCTTTTTCGTAGTTTCAGTTCCTGCAACTGAGTCTTTTCCCCTGTCCCTTGTTATGCAGGTTCAAAAATGTTAGAATTGGTGAGCCCTCAATGCCAAGGGATGGTGTGAGCGAAGAAATTAATCCCCAAATGTGCCGGTTATCTGATATGACGTACAGTCCATTTGCCCACTTCACATTCATATATTTTGCATTTTAGATCTAGTTTACTCTCCTATTCATAGGACTGCTATTAGCATTATGGTGCTGTATTTTGAAGATGTAATGTGAAAAGGGAATGATGTGTCATCTTGCATGACGATGCAAAGAATCTTGAGCACAGCCCATAATGATCTTGATGATTATATTATTATTTATTTCAGTTTTGGTTTCATCCTTGAAGAACTTGCTTCTTGCCCTCCTAACCCAACAGCATCAAAGAATGTCATTTTCTAGTAACCTACAAAGGCATGCAGTTTTTTTAATAAGATACAAAGCTATGCAGTTGATAATGAAACATAGTCCCTAAAGTTAAACACTATTGGGTTCATGGAATAGGCTTCTCTTCGATTGTTAGTCGTGAATTTCTGTGTATGGAAGTATACCATAATACCATTGCTGTGACATGAAGCTAATGTGGTTCATACAACTATTTGAGAACTGCTGGCTTATATACTAACTTTTTGTTGCATCGATGTGTTGCAAATTCAAGGTATTCTGCTCCAATTTTGGTCAGTGTAGAGTACATTCAAGGAAGTCATACCCAAAAGATAAGATTGGAAAAGGTACTTCTAGAAATTCTAAGTCAAGTTTGGTTGCATCAATTGATGGAGAAGGTACTTCTAGAAACAACTGTGAGTTAAGTTTTGTGGCATGTATTTAAATATTACATAAACTGTGTCTTGCAGAATGAGGTTGTTATTGGAAGAATGCCTATCATGTTACGGAGTTGCCGCTGTGTCTTATATGGAAAAGATGAAGCTGATCTTGCAAGACTTGGTCTGTTTTAAAAAATTCAGATATTTACTTTTGTCTTCCCCCTTATTTTGTGCTCCTACCATGTTTTGTTCTTACATTTACATGAATTTTTTCTTTCCATTTTTCTGCTGACTGCAGGTGAGTGTCCCCTTGATCCTGGAGGATATTTTATTATCAAAGGGACAGAGAAGGTGTCATTCTGACTTGTATTACATTAGGCAACAATGTTAAAAGTACTTCAGTGCAAAAAGTTGAAAAATTGGTTCTATGAATTATTGAATCTGCCTAAATGGATGAACTTAAAGTTTTCTTTTTAAAAATTTGTTCTTATGGGCGGGGGCTATTGTTTGTAATGGGCTGAATGTCCATGATCTTCTACTTTTGATTGTAAACTCTAATTAGGCTATTCTCATGTATACTCCCCGTGTATTTGGGTTTTGCCTACTTCTATGAATAAAACTTCTTTATTACCTATAAAAAATTATTGAATCTGCCTAATGTCGATCAACTTGGCCTTTTAGATGAAAAGGGGGATAGATCCACCTTTTCTAAGTCTCATGTTTGTATGCAAACATTTTAAAACTCATTCTGATCCTTTTATTGTTTCCATAATTGTTTTCTTAAATTGTTGGACTTTTTTCTTGATGTTTGCATGACATTATTTAATGTTTTGACTCCTTTTCAATTCTAGCATGGAAAACTGTGTAGTGTAATGGACCCAATGTGATAGTATACTTTGTTCCATTGGTTGATTGTAAATGATTTTAATGGCATGAACATTTATGAATTTCTTGATTCACTAAAACATCACAACTAGGCATTGCTCTTGTATATGTCCCATCTACTTGGGCTTTGGCCTATCCTTATGATTAATAAAATCTTGTTTACTGAAAAATATAGACCAAATGTGATAGTGTGCTAGAAGGAATGAACCCCAGTACATGCGTACAGATACAAGTTTGGCGCACAAGGACTTTCATTAATATTTGTTGTAAATTTTGATCCCAGTGTATGGTGCCCATATACTTGTCTGGGCATCTTGTTTATACTATTTTCATCTATCTCATTTGCTGAACTTTGTATGGTCTTGCTATCTAATGTTATAGTGATGACGGCATTTTTTTTAATACTTATGTACTCCATTTTAAATGAACATTATTCTGTTCCAATTTTCTTTCTCAGTAGTTTCCATTTTTTAGCATATCATGACATTACCAGTCATCTCCAGGTGATGTTGATACAGGAACAGCTATCAAAGAATAGGATTATTATTGATACTGACAAGAAGGGAAAGTAAGAGTTTCTTATTTCTTTTTTATGACAGCCTTTTCCACTTCATTCCGTGTTCCTCTTGCTTAACATGATTGTTGTTCTCTCATTATATTTTGGCGCTATTCAAGTGATCTGGTTAGTGTGTCAATTGCATCAGCACGAATTGAGTCATCCAGATGCTAACTTTAAATGCTGGTGGCAGAACTTAAAAATAATTCTAGTTAATTTTAGAAAGACAGAGCATGCCTTCTTAGCAAGTTGAGCACAAGATATATGATTGTTTTTGGCAGTTCTAACACAAAATGTTAGGTAAGGACAGGTAAGAAGATTCTATACTCTAGTGCGAGAGAAAGGTGTTAGGAAGAACTAATTGGAAAAAAAGTGTAGAGATGAAAAAACATACTGAAGGAGTTGAGCAAGAGGGAGTGTAAGGCAGATAATGGCTTCCATATTTTCTAATCCAAGATATGAATATAATATCTTGACAAATAATTTATAAAGTATTTTATTCTTTGAATTGAAGTGCCATATAAACTTCTAGCTGGTCCTTTTTCTGTCTCTTTCTTTTGATATGTAAATGTGTGTACCATAACACCACTCTTAACTTTATTAATCATACTGTGCTTTTTGCTTCTTGAAACTTACATATATGTTTCTGTCTAGTGACTTTGACTTATGTTTTTTTAAAAGAAATTTTATTATTGTATTAATTATCAAATTTTGTTTTTTGAAGAAGTTTTTTTAAGATAAATGTGATATGATCATGCAATGATTGAGGCACATGCACCATTCCTCGAGGGATGATATAAAAAAAGTGTTTGACCTTTGTTTTCTTCCACTATTTTGTTTGACTGTTTTAGAAAATTACTGATGATCTATTTGTGGTTCCCTTCACTGGGTTTCAGCATAAATGCATCCGTGACAAGCAGTACCGAGGAACGAAAAAGCAAAACTGTTATTTTGATGGAAAAAGGGAAGATGTATTTGCATTTAAATCAGTTTGTAAACAAGGTATTCATATGACCACCATTTTCCTTTCTTCTTACCCCTTCCAATCTAATCTCGTTTTTGCTTCTCTCGTTTCTTGTTGTAAGATTAGGCTTTGCTATTTTTTAAATTTTCAAAACCTTCTGCAGATTCCTATTTTGGTGGTCATGAAGGCCATGGGAATGGAGAGTGATCAAGAAGTCGTACAGATGGTTGGAAGAGATCCTCGATACAGTGACCTACTTTTGCCATCTATAGAGGTAAACAATATGCCAATGATTTATTTCTGAATTTTTTTGCCCTTTTCTTGTTTCTTGACAGCTATAGTGTAGAAAGGAGATACTTGGGGCCCCAAGATGGGCTTTTAGATCCCATGAAATTCCTTTTGTCAATTTTCTCTTTTTTACACGAAGTTACCTTGATTTGCTCTAATTATGCTATGCAGTGCTTTAGGTTCTTAATATGGTCTTCTTTTTTTCTGTTACCAAGTTGCTTATGTGTGGCCTTGCAATGCTATGCTCTCTGAGAAAGAAAAATTAGCAGTTCTCCATTTTTGTGGGCACTGTTTTATTGTCTCTACCATCCACTAGGTTTTATATTATCAAGCAACCTTCAATGTTTTGGAATTATATTTATTTGTGTGTGTTTTTATTTCATGTGGTGATTCATTGTCTACCAAAGTAGATAATGGTGAGTTTTGCATGCATACTTTTAAAAAGTAAGTAGTTTTTTAACTCAATAATCTAACTGGTAACCCGTAACTAATACTGAAAATGAGATTTATGCCTTTTTATGAGTTATTGTAAAATGTTTTGGCGGTTGATTATTTCCGATACCTGTGATGGCTGACAGACTATTTTTTTTCAATTATGTCCTTATATCTATATTTTGAGCCTTCAGAACTTCTCTTTTACAATTCCTTCCATTTTCTCCCTGTTAATCTTACCTTTTCAGTTTGTTGCCCAACTTTCAGGAATGTGCAAAAAAGTATGGTGTATACACGAAACAGCAAGCCTTAGAGCATCTTGAGACAAAGGTGTGATACTGCTTTGTATTCAGTGTAGTTTACTTCATGATTTGGCATTTTACTTCTTTGTTCAAACACATGGTCTCTCGTTTTGCTGACCATTATTGATGGTGTGGACATGACACTTGTCTGATATGATAATTGGCAATACAATTGTGGGGTCAAATAATTCATGTTGTTTGATTACTGTTAGACTTTTTTTTTTTTATCGGTAAACAAATTTTTATTGATCAAAAGAAGGCAAAATGCCCAAGTATACGGGACATATACAAGAGCAACGCCTATGCGTGCTAGTTTAGAGATACAAGGAATTCATGAAAAGACATGCCATGGAAATCAATTACAATCGACCAATGAAGCAAGGTATTGAAAAACAAATTTCTAAGCTCTTCCATCGATTGCTCTTGATCTTCAAAGCTTATTGTGTTCCGCTCCCTCCAAATGCACCACCATAGACATATATGTATCATTTTCCATATGGATGCAATTTGAGGGTTGCCCCGAATACCTCTCTATGAGGCTAGAAAGTCACATACCCTTTCCGGCATCACCCAAGCTAAACCCAATCGAGCAAAAACTTCATTCCACAAGATCCTGACAATCTCACAATGTAGTAAGAGATGGTCAGTGGACTCGCCCCTCTTCTTGCACATATAACAGTTGAAAACAGAATAGGAGGAGAGAAATAGAGTAAAAGAGAATAGACAACTGAAGTCCATGGAATAATATTTCCTTCTCTTCCAGCTCCTCATTTATACTAAGGAGGGCAAATACATTAAAAATGGTATAGTAAGGTACCATTCACGTAAGGAAATAAACAACTCTCAACGATAACACTAGTCCATAACTATGATTCCACGTTTCCTCAGGTTGTCTATAGTAAGAATCTTCCCCAAAGAGGCTGTCCAAACAAAAAAGGCTGCCTTTAGAGGTGCCTTTGTCCTCCAGATGCTCTTCCATGGGAAAGAACGGGCTGAGGTGTGCATGGTCAAAGAATCGTAGAAAGAACAGGCTGTGAGAACTCCCGTCTTGGAAGGGCGCCAATAAATTTTGTCTTCACCTTCCCCCGACATACGAGTGGAGTACACCTGGTCAAAGAACACCAAAAATTAATCCATTTCCCAGTCTTGTGCACCTCTAAGGAAAATAATGTTCCATTGTGGAAGGCCATTGGAGATGATAACTAAATCTGCTATTGATGCCTTTTTTCTTCTTGCTAAGCCATAAACTTGAGGAAAAACTTCCTTGAGTGCCTGATCACCACACCATAAATCATGCCAAAATTTTACCTTCACTCCATTTCCAACTTTGAAACAAGTATGTGCTGCATATGTGTCCCAACCTCTTCTAATATGTTTCCAAAGCCCAACTCCATGAGGCCCACTCACCTCATTAGAACACCAACCTCCCCATGATTCTCCGTGCTTCAAAGCAATGACGGTTCGCCACAAGGCCTCCCGTTCATTGTGATATCTCCATAACCATTTGCCCAGCAAAACGTTATTGAAAGATTTCAAATTCTGAATTCCCAAGCCTCCTTCTTTGATGGGAGAACAAATTATGGCCCATTTCAGCAAGTGGAATTTAAACTCATCCTTTATCCCTCCCTAAAGGAAATCATGTTGAAGTTTCTCCATGCGATGAGCCGCTTTGGCGGGTAGCGGGAATAATGAGAGGAAGTATGTTGGTAAGTTAGAAAGAGTGCTCTTGATGAGAGTCACCCGACCCCCTTTGGATAAGTACATCCGCTTCCAACTAGCTAATTTCCTTTCCACTTTTTCTAGCACATCATCCCACATGGATTTTGATTTAAAAGCTGTGCCCAACAGAAGACCAATATATTTCATGGGCAGTTGAGATATCTTGTAGTCCAAGATGGACACCAAACTCTCCACATTGGGTACAAGCCCCACTTGCACTACCTCAAATTTGGCCAAATTCACCTTCAACCTTGACACGACCTTGAAGCATAATAAAAGAGCACTCAAAGCTCAAATTTGCTCATGTCTGGCATCACAAAAGATGAGAGTATCATCAGCAAACAATAGATGCGAGATGTTGAGCGAACCTGAGGCTGCCTCACCAACTGAAAACCCTGATAAGAAACCACCCGCCATTGCCCCTGCAATCATCTTACTAAAAGCTTCCATTACAAAAATAAAGAAGAGTGGAGAAAAGGGATCCCCTTGTCGCAGTCCTCGGGAGCTTTTGAAAAAATCTTTTGACGTGCCATTCACCAATACAGAAAAACAAGTCGTAGAGATACAGTAATGGATCTAAGTACGCCATTTAGTGCCCAAGCCACATCTCTCAAGTATATAAAGTAAGAATCCCCAATTGACGTGATCATAAGCTTTCTCCATGTCCAACTTGTATAGAAGTCCCGGCTCTCCCGACTTAATACGACTCTCCAGGCATTCATTGGCAATCTGACTGTTCTTGGCTTGAAAATGGTCTTCTGTAGCTTTCATTGCAAATTCTATGAGATCAACTTATCATAAAAGACAGCTTGGTTTGTGGCAATGTAGACTCACTGGCTGAAATCTTTGGCCAGAGATTCTTTTGCGTCTTTGTTGTTAGACATCTAGTTTAGGTTAGCTAAAGCTTTGAGTCTAGTTGAGGAATTTTGATAATTTCAGACGCATGGTTTTTTGATGAATTGAGAGAAAGAATCTCAAACTGTCAACAAAGTTAGAAGCTAACCATGGGGAAATTTTACTCGATAACTAAGCTTCACGTAGAGGGAATGGTGACATTTTAATCAATATCTGAGCTTATAAATCTGTAATTGACCATCACTATTTTTATAGGTTTTTGTTGTTCTAATACTTTCAATGAGATACTTCTGTGCTTTAGGGTCCATGGAGTCTTCTTAAAATTGCTGCTTCTCTGGTTTTGTCTAAGGTGTCCGGGTTTTATTTTGATTCTTGGTTTCTGAGTATCATGGGTTATTTATAATGAATCCATTTTTTACACTGGTCCATTTCTAGCAACTCCAATGAAGCTTTCTCATGTTTATGGATTTGACTCTTGAGTACTCTGTCCCTCTCTCTGAAACTAAAATAAAAATTGGCAAATTCTTGATGTGTTCTTTAATTTTTATTGTTATCGATGGTTGTTGTACGTCTCTGAAGCCCATATAATCTTCTTGTTGCAGGTGAAGAAGTCCACTTATTCTGGTGCTTCATCAGTGAAGGTCCTCTTTCTCTTATGTGTGTGTGTGTGTGTGTGTGCACAGGGGACTTTGTATTTGTTTTGGTACATGTGTGTATGGCATCTTTAAGCATGTGCACATATATTTTACTGTATATTTATTTGTTTATGTGTATGATAGACTTCTTGTCTCTTTCAATCATTTTTTTTTTTTTTTTTTTTTTGTTTTTGCTTTGACTGCTCTTTGATTTTTTGAAATAGGAAGGTAGAGCTTTATCCATCCTGCGAAATATATTTCTTGCCAACGTTCCAGTAAGTTTTTTTTTTTTTTTTTTTCACATTTTCCAATTCAACACTTTTGATGGTTCATTATACTTCTTTTTTTTTTTTTTTAATTTCTTCTAGGTGCGTCAGGATAATTTTCGTGCAAAATGTATATATGTTGCTGTAATGTTAAGACGCATGATAGATGCAGCGCTGAATAAGGACACAATGGATGACAAGGTGATTTGTTTCACTTCCAAACCTAAGTGAACTTTTTCTTTTGTTCGGAGTTAAGCATAGTTATTAGACTCTAACTAAGCCTGGTTAGTAGTTTAACCAGTGGATCATTGGTCTGAGCTGATGTCATAAAAATTACATTGTTTTATAGGATAAAAATTAAAAAATTTAAATATCAATTTAATGATGACGAAATATATGAGAATGATTACTCATAAAAAATATATATATTTATATATATATGAGAATGATAAGAATTCCTCCTGGATCTTATTATTTAATTGATTTTACCTATCAAAAGAAATATATGAGAATGATGAGAAACAAAGGAAAAGTAAATGTAAATGAAGTAATCCATGTAAGAGAATCAGAGATGCATATAGATATGTGGTACCTTATGGATATATACAATTGCAGGGTGACAATATCTTTTCTTAGTGTACATATGAATCATTTTTTAAAGTTCAGGTAATTTCAATAATTGTAAACGAAATGTCTTTTTTGCGTGGATCTGTTCCTATGTGTACTAAAATATAGTGGAACTTATGATAAGTCCGAAGAAAAGAAAAATCAACTTTTGATTGTGAGTGCTGTAATAGCTTACTAATTAAAAATCTAGCTCAATGATCATCAGGTTTACTAAATTATTAATTGCCTTAAGGTTCAGGATTGGTCTATGCACTGTAAAATATAGAATTTAGTAAAACAACTTGCGTTTAACATCTTGACAAAACTCACATTAAGAAGTTTTATTTCTATTAATCTTCTCCCAAACATAAGTAATCTTATTTCATTGGGGGGACATCTTCAGATAATCCACCAACAATTTGCTTCCAATTTAGATCTAATCTACTAAAATTGAAAGGCTTGCAAGAGAGACAGAAAGCAGAAACTAATACGGATGAGTAGCGCATCGACCAATCGGCACGGATCTGGATTGTGTTTTCTCGGAGTCATTACAAATATTATCGGTGTTATGGGGTTGTGTCGAAAATTCCTTATTGATCATAAGATTTTAGAGTTTAAGAGGGAGAATGAAATGTGGTGGAGAATCATAGAGAGTAGTCGACGCGTAGTGAAATATATTTCTATCGATTTTGAAGCAATGGCTTGGTTGGCTTCAATGGTGAGGGAATGTGCTGCCTCAGTGGGTTCCTCCGAGTTTCTTAGAACTCATAGGAAAGGGAATCAGGTGCTTATGGTGCAGAGGTGTTGCAACAACTATGGCAGGTTTTTCTTGTTATCGGAGTTTGGTCACGAGAAAAAGTGAGGCCTGATTGTGGTACCGGAAGGGGGGAAGAGGGAGGGTTAGAGGATGTTTGGCGAAACTTTGAAGGGGCTGTCACCATCTCTTGTTTTGTTTGAGAAAAACATAGACAAAGCTAATTCAGGCTTCGTTCAGAGGGATGTAGATGGAGGAAAAGGTTCCTATGCAAAGGTGTTGAGGAAGCCTCAACCGTCGGGGCAGGTGGCAATTAGGGAGGAGCTTGGGGGAAGCAGGGTTGTCTTGGGAAAGAATCCACAGATTTTATTTCAGGAGATTGTTTGTATTCCCAAGGTTGATGAACAAACGTTAAAAAGGGTGTTGTCTAGGGAAGGGGAAGGGGAGTTGATGCCGTGGAAGGCCATGCAGGTGTTGTTGTTGGACTTAAAAAACTAAAGTGAATCATCTGTTGAATTGGGTGGAGTCTGGTGAGGGCTTGGGTCCTTTGGGTCTGGAGTTTTTGAGTTAGGCCCAAGTGGAAGGCTTTGGTGGCGAGAAGGTTGCAGGGTTTGTTACTGAGGTGGGCCGTAGGGGGGTTGTTGGAGAGGCTGGGTCCTTGAAGGACATTGCGCCGGGCCACAGAAAAGCCCAAAATGGGTCTGTCAGGTGAAGGGTCGTATCGCCAGATATCTTGGTCCAGGTTCTCAGCCACTCTTCTTAGAAGCAGATACATGACCTGCCGGCTCTAATTTTGGCACAGAAAGTGTCGCCGGTCGCCGACAAAACTCTTGGTGGGTCGGTACAATTACATCGGCCGGAGGAAGTAGAGGAAGGGGAGTTGGTAGAGTCTCGCAATGGAGGGGAAGTCTCAGATGGGGAGATTCGTAGGCCCTTTGTGCATTTCAGCCCTTCATCTGTTGGAGTATCGATGAGGGATCTATTTCCAAGCTTGGTTGAGCATTTTTTGTCAGTGGAGGAGAGTTGGCAACTGATATTGGGTGGTAAGGCTGATGGAGGCCTCGGGTTTTCATAAGAGGTGATGTTTTGTGAGTCACAGATGGCCTGTTCTTCACGGGATGTAGAGGCAGATTCCAATTTATAGATGGTTATTTGTGAGGAAGGGGGTGACAAGAATGAGTTGGGTGGTCCTATCTTGCTATGTACTATTTCCCCTAACTCAATCCCTAAATCTTTAGACTGGGTGCTGAAAAAGGTGGAGGAATTAAAGGAGTGTGTGGGGATTTCCTGTAAAGGTTTTGAAGAGCAGTTTAAGGCTCTTCTGGTCGCTATTGAAGCTAGAAGATCAACGGCTTTGAAGTTAGCAGTTAAAAAGGAAAGGGAGCTGAAACGATTGATATGTTCGATTAATTACGATAACAAGGAGGGTAGTGTTGGGAGGGATAGGTTGAAGGGGCAGGGGTCTTGTTCATCAGATGAAGCCTAAAATCCTTTCTTGAAATGTAAGGGGGATTAATGATGTTAACAAGCGTATTCGCATTATATCCTTTTTCCGTAGTTGGAAAATTGATATTCTATGTCTTCAAGAGACTAAGCTGAGTTATGTTGATAGAAATATTATTCGTGGTTTGTGGGGCTTTACTTTTGTGGGGTGGAGCTATCTAGCTTTGATGGGTCCTTTAGGAGGAGTTTTGTTGATGTGGGATAAGAGAGTGGTGGAGTTGGTAGAGGATTGCATTGGGATTTATTCAGTGGCTGGTTCCTTCAAGAATATTGAGGATGGGTGGAGTTGGGCTCTTGTGGGAGTGTATGGGCCTAAGGTTGATAAAGATAGAAGTTTTTTGTGGGAGGAACTAGCGGGTCTGTATTATTTATGGGATTTACCTTGGTGTTTGTGTGGGGAATTTAATATTGTTAGGTTTCCTTGTGAGAGGGCGGGGGCTACTACCTCGACAAGGGCTATGGAAGATTTCTCGGAGTTGATTTTTGATCTTAATCTTGTGGACCTTCCTCTGGTAGGGGGGACTTTCACTTGGTCTAATAGTAGAGGGTGGTCAAGGTTGGATGGATTTCTAGTCTCTTCTCCTTGGGAGACGCATTATCCGGACCTATGCCAGAAGAGGTTGCCATGGGTATGCTTTGATCATTTTCCCATATTGCTAGATTGTGGTGGCATTCAGGGGGGTAGGCACTATTTCAAATTTGAGAATATGTGGCTTCAAGCTGATGGATTTGTGGAGAAGGTAAGGAATTGGTGGGCTTTATATTCCTTTCATGGTATCCCTAGTCTTATTGTGGCTAGTAAACTCAAAGCCCTTAAGATTGATTTAAAGAAGTGGA
>QEOT01009414.1:0-14700 GCA_003123785.1 Pterocarya stenoptera
AAGAGAAAGAGATCCAAAGTGATGGGGGTTGGGGTTGGATGGACAGGTTTCAGATGTTACAACCTTTTTTTTTGTGTAGGGTTTGATGGGGCTATGTATCTATATATGTTTTGTCTTTTGAGTCTCCTTCAACCTCCCAACCACAAAAGTGTTCTTTGTTGCTTTTTCTACATCAATTCGTTAATGCTTTTCAGAACTATGATTTCTTCTTTTTGTTGTTTTTGAAGAGAAAAAGAGATTGGGAAAATCTCTGATGGCTTGGAATTGCTCAGTTTCCGTTATAAATTACAACGTTCACTAGCCTTTTTAAATATGAATTCATCTTTGAATTTTAAGATTTAGGCTTAGAGAAAAAAAAAAAGATATATTAAAAAAAATTATATAATAAATATTGCCCTCAATGTAAATTTCGGACATTATTATATTAACAATAAATATAATAAGATTATTTTGATGTATTTATCGCTCTTACTTTAAATCTTAGGGAAATACTTTAGACACAAATGAATTACACAACAGTAAATCTATAAATTGATGTGCCTTAATGTGGTACGTCAGATTGTAAAGTTATTTTTATTGTAAAGTAGATATGACAAATTCTATAAAACCACATCGGTTTGTGGGTTTCGTTTATATAATCTCTTTATATATGTAACAATTCTCAAAATATGGGCTAAACTTATTTTATATTTGGCTGAGGCATAAAAGAAGAAGAAGCTACAGTTAGAATCAAATTGTGATGGGAATCAAGTAGATTGATCAGTTGCAAGAGGAATATCCCCTCACAACATCTAGAAATATGCTTCTATGATGGCAATCAAGTATAAAATAAAGAACATTTGTATTGGGTTCGCACTTGAGATTGGAGGAAGTTTAGCTGGAAAAGAGAGAGCTGTTAGCCCCAGTAATTATTACTGGACAGGGTTTTTCCTGAAAATTAATCTGAAAAATATTGTTTTTAGTAAATATGACATGTGCCCACTAATTTAAAAAATTTGATTAAAATAAAAGCATGTACTTCTCACATGCTTAATTAATAATGCTAATTTTTTAAGTAGTTGGAAGAAATTTTCCGACAATTTAATTTTAAAGTAAAACTCTTTTGTGAATGAATTGGGACTATTATAGGAAAGAAATGATATTTATAGTCGTAGAGTACGTAAATATTAAGCAATTTCTTTAAAAAAAAATAAATAAATATGAGATTCACATAAAAAAATTATAATAATAGGCTCTACCATTTTTTAAAACAATTATACGGTGTTTACGGACTCTACGACTGTATGTAACATTACTATGAATTCTGAATTTTCAACACCCTTGACTTGCTTGTTTAATTCAAACGATGGTGACATTCATGCCATCATGACCTCTTCCCACATAAATACTTGTAATCCTTGTGTATCAAAAAGTCAGTACATTCATAACACCCAACCACCTATGTCGAGGGTAATCCTTGTGTATCAAAAAGTCAGTACATTCATAACACCCAACCACCTATGTCGAGGGCCCATTCATCATTTACCAACTTCTACACATAACTTATATTATAAGTGCATTTATATGCCTTTTCTTTTCGCTACTTACATGGATACCTTCTAAATTGGACTATATCTCATTAACCAATACAATAATCTCACCTTTTAAAATGAATCTAGAGGCCCCCAACTAAATTTCAAAATTAGAGAAACCTTTTATATCCTTCTACCTTGAGTTTAATTATTATCAAGATGTGATGTAAAACTTATGATATTAACTATAATAAACATGATAACCCAACTTTTTAATGAATAATACAATACACACTCACACTAAATAATACTTACTAAAAAATAAACAATTAAAATGAAAGTTTCAAAAAGAAAAAAGAAAAAGAAGAAGGATGGATCATGTCCAACCACCACCAGCAGTCGACCACCCAAATCCTGCCACTCCCGAGGCCAATGGTAGGATTCTTGCGACCTTCGATCACCACCCCAGATAAAGGCGGGAAGAATAACTAAAAGTTGTCTTGAAAATAATTAGCATTAGGGTTTTTAAGAACTTAAGGCTTATATCTTAGGGTTTTAGTCCATTGTAGAATCATGGCATGGTTTTATATGTCAATTGCTTAAATGAACAATCACTTAAAACATGTTATATTAACTAGGGGTGTTATTCACTTCATGTCATTGTAGAATCATGACATGGTGTTATGTGATTAGAGGGTGTAAACGTCACTTTTACGCCAAATCTCGATCAAAAGTACACCATTTTATTTTTTATCATTTTTTATTACGCCGGTTAATATGACACATTTTAACTAGTTTTAAATGTTAACCTCTTAAATGAACAATCACTTAGAAAATGTCATATCAGCTAGGGGTGTTATCCGTCGCCGCATGCGGATAACATTTAATTTATAATTATAAAATTCAAATATATATGCCTAGATCCTTATAAATCTACGAAACAATCGGGTAGAATAGCATTTTCTTCAACATGGGAAGGCCTAAACACCAAGCTGATCTTAGCGTCGCCTCTACGGAGACACACCACCTATTAGTGGTGCTTCCAAGAGGATTCTCCAGTGAGGAGGTTTTGGTTTTTGTGAAATCCTTAAAAATATCATGATCTCTTTCTCCAATTTTCGCAACTAGAATCCCAAATAACAAACAAACAAACTTTCTAAAGAAAATTACTGATTTGTTTTCTGTTGTTCTAAATCTCCAAGATGCAGAATATATATCATGAATGATAATATTCCTAAACTATTTTACAACTTATTTTAAACCAACTTTTACTACGAGAAAAACAAGTATTTACGACGATAACGATTATTTGTGAGAAAAATAAACTCATTTTGATAGAAAATAATTATTTTCATTAAAAATAACTGGTTACAAATAAACAATTTTCTTGAAGTACTTTTTTTATTTGAGTTTCAAATTATACATAACAGCCTCTCAATTAAAATGAGAAGTACTTGTAGAAATGAGTCACTCATCTAAGAAATGCTTATAAAAAGAGTAAGTAAAAGAAGTTTTTAAAAAAACTGTATATGTATTATTACTCATCTTTGATTCATTTTGACTCTAATCCATTAGCACCGATAATACAACTTCAAGCATGCCAATCCATAGAAACTTTGATCGGACTTGATAATCAAACATTAACGGTACTTTTAGTTTGTGAAAGTAACAAAATTGGGAAAAATATTAAAATATCCAAATTAAAATGTATGTCTAGAAATATGACTGTTCATCCGAGTCGGGATTTTTTCCGACCTGGTCCGGAACCCGAGAAACCGGATTCTGGTTCCAAATCCGGATTGGAACCCGGATTGCAAAACCCGGGTATACACGGTACTTTTATTTTATTTTATTTTTTTAAGTTTGAATGTTTTGCCCTTATGCTATGGAAGGCAACAAGAGTAGTATGACGGAAGGTTCAATCACTAATAGTGAGGTAGGACTTGTCTGGTTTCACTTGTTCTCCCTTGCCTTCCAGATATTATGCCCCTCACCTCAGGACTCCAGGAGTTTCACCCACATAACCAAACCCGAGCACATCGATTAGTATAGCATAGTTACTATTTCTGTGAAAGCCTCCGTTTTAAAACGCCGAAGAATCTCGAACAATTTGATGAAAGCAGGGGCCAACTCATCACGGCATGGTTTGTCTCAGTCACATCGAGAACAACTTAGGATTGGCTTTTCATTCATTACGAAAACGTAAAACTACCACCCAATGGGCTCCTTTAAGAACTATATATACTAGCATTTACAGAAACCAAATTCACACAGGAAAAAAAAAACAGCAGCTTGTTGCCTTCCATAGCATAAGATCAAGACATTCAAACGAGGGAGGGAGAGAACCAGATACCGGATTGTAAATCCGGGTTCTGGATTTAAGATCCGGATTCTAGTCCGGGACTGACCCGGGCTAACCCAGTCCAAGTTTGAAATCCAGGTTTCGGTTCGGATATGCCCGGGTTCCCAAGCCAGAACCCGAATGAAGAGTCCTATCTAGAATTGAAATCTCAATCAGGCTACGTACTAGCAACAATAGAATTGAAATGTACATTCAACTCAACTATGATTGTTCAAGTATGTCCTTGATTCAAAGAAATAGGTGTATGCACTAGGCCACAAAATTGAAAGTTTTTAAGAGAGAAATGAAGATTGGTTTAGAAAATCTCACTTTTAGAGGTCTCGATGGAAAATATGCATGGGTTAATGTCTGTATAGTTCTAGGGCTAGAGACCCTTAGTTGTTGTATATATCATTTTTCTTTTACAAATCCCACGTAACAACTTTAAGCTGCCAGCCCACGTGATTCCATGAATGGGAATTGATCACGCTGTTCCTCTTGATTACCTCGAACTGAAGCAAGCATGCTTAAGGTTCCTAAATTATTGTATTACCCATAATCGAGGAGCTGCTTTAGCTGCTTTTGTAAAGTGATCCACCCTCTCTCACTCCATTTTGGTCAGTAAAATTCCTCTCTACGCAAAGAATCTCCTTTCTTTTGCTTGCTCTTGTTCTAATATTGTCATATTCCGAAAAGAATATAAAGCTTTCCCTAAATCCCCAAATGATTGATGTTATGATATTTCGTGCCGCTTCCTCCTCCTAGCTGAAGTTTCAATATATATATCCACTAGCAATCCAAGGAGACAAAAAAAAAAAGGGAAAAGAAAATTATTTAGTTCTTTATATTCTACCCAAGTACTTGATCATGGACTATAAATAATATAAAAGAAGAAAAATTCTATTTGCAGTTCTGAGTGGGAGATTAAGTGTGCAGCCTCATTGATGAATAAGAGTAAAAGGAGAAAAATCATCATTTTAAAAAGGATATTATTGTAATTTTAAAACATAACTGTATAGACTTGCATGAACAATCTACATTTGGAGACCATATGTAGACTAACTCATATAAGAAAGTTTCAAAGTCACATTGGATTCAAGTGGCCGGTTAATATTATAATTTCGTTTCTCTTCAAAATAAATTGAAGCATTTTAGTCTATTCTCGTTGATATTTAAATTTTCAAGACATTTCTTCAAACTTCAAGAGTTATTGCCATAAAAGATAGAAATAAATCATTTTTTTTTCTTTTTGTGTTGATAAGTTGTTTTTTCCTTTTTAATGACGGAAAAAATGTGAATACATAATTGTTTCGAGAGATGTTACATTAAAGTTTTGTTTGTTTTCGCATACGAGATAAGTTGAAATTAAAGTTAAAAGTTGAATAAAATATTGTTAGAATATATTTTTTTTGAATTATTTTTATTTTGTGATTTGAAAAAGTTGAATTGTTTATTTTATTTTGTGTGGAAATTTAAAAAAATTATAATGATTAGATAAGATGAGAGGAGTTGTGAAAACAAACAAGGACTTAACCTATTACATTAGAGAAATGCTAGGGAGTCCTATTTGGGCTCCTGTTTTTCTCTCCCGTCTGACGTGGGAAGGCCAACTGGCCTTTCCCTTTTACTTTTTTTTTTTTTTTTCCGTCTTCCCATTTCTCCCCATTGGGTGAAACACACGAAAAAAATATTACATATTCATGTGAATAATATAATTGTTTAAGTCAACTTTTTTCTTTTCATGTATTTTCTGTGACTTTAGCATTATTAGTTTAATAAAATAACATTATCAAGTTAAATGTTTGTAAAATTAAAAGAAGAAAAGTAACTTTATAATAAAAGTAATTTTTGTTAACTTTAGCATTGATAGATTTATTTTATAATAAAAATAACTTTACAATCTGACGTATAACATCAAAACACATATGATAGTTTTTCTTCTTTTCATTTTACAAACTATTAACATGATAATGTTACTTTATTAAACTAATAATGATACAGTCACAGAAAATACATGAAAAGAAAAAAGTGGACTTAAACAGTTATATTATTCACATGAATAGGTAATATTTTTTTTGTGTATTTCACCCAGTGGGGAGAAATGGAAAGATAAAAAATTTAAAAATAAAAAAAAAAAAAGTAAAAGGGAAAGGCCAGTTGGCCTTCTCACGTTAGATGGGAGAGAAAAACAGGAGTCCAAATCGAGCTCCCTAGCATTTCTCATTACATTATGCCTACCATAATTAATTATATGGCTTTGTTTTGTTTGTGTTACTAATGACTATACAATATATATATATGCATTTATGTATAATTGTGGTTACTCTACAACCTTATGTTCAAATTTAATAATATTAAATATATGATTTTAATGCCCAACCGAAATAATCACTGAAAGAGAGAGCCTTAACAACTTTGACCTTAATTAGAACCTTTTTGTCCATCTCTTACACCACAAAACACAGGCCTCGTACGTGTCCCTTCCTTTATTACCAAAACAAAAGGCACTAAACTTTTTTTTATTTATTTAATTTTTGTGATAACCATATATCCCTTTTCGTTTAGTCAACTAACAATTAAAGTTTTAATAATATATTGTTGAAGATTCTCGTGCCTTCTTCAATAATTCAGTTAGCTATATTGTCTGTCTTTCTCACAAGAAAAGTCCAAAGAATAACACTTCACGTAATCAGATTTTTGTAGACTTTAGAAGGACTTGACAAAATAGAGAGGTTGGAGCTATAAATATATATTAATTATTCTCTTTCTATTTTGGCCCCAAAACAATCCATATTTAATGCTCTTACCCAATAATCTACACTTGTGCAAGCAAAACCCGACCTCCACTTTCTTTCTAAAAGGAAAATCACATGACCAACGAAATCTTCCTAATAATTAAATAATTGGGTCTTTCTCATAAAGTTATATTATATATAAAATAAACAGGAAAGGAATCAGATCGAAGCCAATGAACAAAAAATGTATATATTATTTTTTGTTCATTGATGTTCTTCATGTGCATGCTCCAACATGAAACCATTTTTTAATCACAGAACTGAAACATGCATGATAGGGTGGATATGACGTGTAAATTAAGGACTTTTATTTTATTTTATTTCATTCATACAATGGGTTCGTGTTTTTCTTTCATCGTAAATTAAGGCTGGTTTGGATATACAAACCATCTCAACTCATTTTATCTCATATCATTATTATAAATTTTTTAAATTATTATATAAAATATAATAATATTAAAAAATAATATTCTAATAATATTTTATTCAACTCATCTAAAATCATTTCATCTTATTATCTAAAAGAGCCCGAATTTCATTTGGCAAGTGTTTTTTTAAGGATAGTTTTGGAGTTTCTTTCTCCTTCTAGCACAACCATAGGGTACCGTATTCTAATAACTTTTGGTTTGTGGATTAGTTTTTATAAAATTATGGACAAAAAAACTTTAAAAAATAATAATAATTCTAATCTTCTTGGTTTTAAACCATGTCATTCCCAATCATGCATGGTGATGAAGTGAGTTTCAAGTGAGCATCATCTAAGTGATTAATATGATAAGCCACTTGAAATATGACACATCATCGTGTATGACCGGAGATGACAGAATTATATGATCACAGGATTTAAGATGAAGAAGAACATTTAAAAAAAAAAACCCATATTGAAGATGGAAGGCATTTTCATCCACCATGTGTGGCAGAGCTCCGCCATGCATGTCGAGGAGATCTAACCCTAATACATGTAGTAAAGAGCCTTAGGTTTGGGGTCTTAGATGAGATATAAAATTTTCATCTAATCTCATTTTATTTTATTCTCAAATATAATTCAAATATAAAATTTTCAAATTAATCATTACAACTTTTTTAAACTTTTAAATAAAAAATAAAAATAATTTCAACTTTTTCAAATCCCTAAACAAAAATAATATTGTAAAACTATACTATTACAATATTTTGATTTTATAATATTTTTTATTCAATTTTTTTTTCTCTTTTTCCAAAACCTAAAAAATACTCAACTATATATAGCAGAAAAATTGTAGAAAACTGTTCTGCATAAGATAATAATTCAAACTGTTGTTGAAGACTCTTTATAAAAATAAAAATTAAATTAAATTAAATTAAATTCTGTAACATATTTTGTTATTAAAATATCGAAATAATTGTAATTTTGTAACAATAAGTTCAAGCCATACATAAATAGAAGTAACTAGCCATTATTGAGCCATGCCCATGTGCATTTTACCTATAAGTTCTGCAGGTTGGCACCTTCTGCAGACGCCCAAACCGATGCCATGATGCAACCATCTTTACCATTATGTTGTCTTTAAATAACATGCGTTGGAACAACCTTTTTTTTTTCTTAACTAGAGCAACCAATTTTAATTTTAGAGAAACTCAGCCAGTTAAATGCGACCCATTACTCATTCATTTATAATTTATTTATATGAGTAATGCTTAGGTACCAAATTACAAATTTTCAGAATACCGTGTTTTTTTTTTTTTCCTTTTTAATTGATATTGTGTATCTAGAAATAATATTTCGATTAATATTGAGAGTACACAAATTTTCGGGGAAGAGTTTTTATAATTACATCTGTAGTATTTTAAGTAAAAATTCTCCAAATTCAATTATTCCAAAAAGTTATTTGCAGTCAAGAAAATTCGAACTATATGTTAGAAGGGATTAGGGGTGTCGGTCCGGATCAGACCGACCTAGGACCAAGATTGGTTGGTCTCGGTCCCTGAAATAGAGGACCGAGACTTTTCGGTCATGTCCCGGTCCAGGGGTTTCCCACCCCAAACCGGACCGAATTGACCAAATTTTAAAAAGTTATATATATTATATTATTTATATAATAATTGTATAACTAATTATGTAATTTTCATCTAACTTATCACCATGAAAGATATAAAATTTCAAATATGCTATTAACAAATTAATATTTTATCAATTAACTAATGTATAATATCAATTAACTAATTATATAGTAATTATATAGGTTAATAATGTAATTTTATCTAATTTATTATCATTGACTATATAAAATCATTTTTTATTGAGTTAGTTACATAATCTACACTAATAATCCACTTAATATTTTAATTTAGTATTTTAAATAACTTTTTTTATTAATTTATTTTTTAAAAAAAATAGAAGAAAAAAAATAAAAAATAATTGGATCGGATCGATAGTTACCTGTCATGTCCGATCCCTAGGATGTTCAGTCTGGAAAAAAATAATTGATCAAAAATTTCAATTTATCACTCCCCATGACCAGACCGGACTGATTTATACCCCTAGAAAGGGATCATACCTAGGTTGCATAGGCCCTTTCTTCCCATTTTTTTTTTCTATTCTTAAGTCAATGTGCAATTTCTTGAAAAAACAAATAAGTAATACTATTTATCATCTCAATTATCATCATCTTTTTATCATTTTATAATGTAAAATTAGATGATAAAAATCTATTTATTATATTTTATTTATAAATTTATTATTTAATATTACATTATAAAATGATAAAAAGATGATAAAAAAATAGATGATAAATAAATTTCATCAAAACAGAGAGAGAGAGGAATATAAATGTATATTTGTGAAATACACGTGGTCCTATTTGGAAAGTGGAATCCTTGGGCGAGTGACGAATGAGGGATGACCTTGCTCACCGCCCCAGCCGGCCAGCCCCCACCACCTTTCTCCATTAAAGACAACGACAGCATGTCATGTCACACCTGGCACCACAATTCTAACCTCTATCAATATCTCCTAGACTTTCCAAACTATAATAGTGGTACGAGTTGGCCGTGGATCTCTCTAATTACCAATTTATTGCCATTAATAAAAAGTTTTACACCGCAGACATTCTAATTTATTATTTTTATATTTAAACATTAAAATAAAATGACAATTACTTAGTCATAGGCATTGGATTAATCATCCAAATATTCAAGGTTTGACTAATATGATTTTTTTTTTTTTTTACCTTTAGCCAATCACTTAAAACTTAAAATCTATATTAGATTAGCTAACACATCCTCTAAATGATAAAATATTATTATTTTTATATTATTAATATTTATTTAATTAAATTATATAGATGAACATCACTTATATTATAATTTGTTATAAAATAAGATTATTGCATTATTATTATAATTTTAAGTTTATTAATATTTTCTCGTATTATTATAATTTTTGCATGATTATAGATAGATGCAAATAATTTCTTAATTATTTTTATATTTTAAAAAATATTAAAAAAAATTATTAATATTATTTTATAAAAATATAATTAATAATAGGAAAATACATCATAATTCTAAGAATGAAGTTACATTATAGGGAAGGAAAATAGAAACACTGGAAATAATAAACTACTAGAATGAAGATGCTACAGTTCCCTTCATACATGACTTTAGAGATAAAGTTACTTTGGCTCATCTTCCAAATAAATTATGTTTAGCTAATCTAATGTAATATAAATCTAGTAAACATTCTTCAAAATATAACTCTCACGGACAATGTTAGTGCTCTAAGTGTTCTTTATAACATTTCTTGGTAAATTTAGCTAAAAAATTTTCATAATTTCTTACTATTCACACAACCTCTACACATTACATTTTTTTTAAATTTTTACTATTTTTTTCTTGTATCAAATATTTATTATATGAATAATGAATAGAAAATTTGAAATAGTTTAAAAAGAATAAACTTAAAAAAATATTTAAAAATATTTAAAATTTTAAAAAAATGTAGAGTGTGATAAAAATTGTGTAGTAAAACTCAAATTTAGCCTTTAGCAACGGCTATTACATGTGCTGAAGTCTCTCACGTGCATAGTGTTCAGTACAGAGAGTACACGTTCAGTTTCCTTATTCGTTTGTTTCTAAAATGTCATAGTCATAGACATAAACTAATCTACGGAATAAATTAAAAGAAAAATAGTTGGAAGAATTCCCAGGTTAAAAGTGTTATCGTCAACAAACAATGTATTATGGTTAAAAAAGGGAGTCAAATCAAGGAATATGTGACAAAAACCAAACCTTTCAAAACTTTTAAAACGGATTTAAGAAGGAAAAAAAAAAAATATATATATATATATATATATATTGGAGTTCTTCCACAAAAACACGTAAGAAACAGCTAATTTGATGAATATCAAGAAACACAAGACATAACATTTTTGAAATTCTAGCCAAAGAGACTGCCTTGTGTCTACAAGAGCTGTATGTGAGGTGTAATTGATTTTGTAATTATTCCTAGAAATCTGGTTAGTTGACCAATCTTATGTTTAAATGTTGGAATATTTAGTTTCCCTTAGAATAGGTTGTTTCCTTTCTTTGTAGGATATAATTGTATTTATATATTGCCTCCTAGCTTGGAGAAGAAATGTATGTAAGAATTATTCACAAAAACAATCTTTTTGACATGGCATCAGAGCGGTATCGATCCTAAGGATGGTTGTGATACTCAACCGGTTTTTTTTTTTTTTTTGTGAAGTTCATATTTCGAATATCACCACTGTAAATCTGTTGTGAGTCCGATGGCCATCACTATAGGCATATCAACCGAACTAGCCCCAACACCAACACCACAGATTGTTGTCCACCAAGAAAATTGTGCGTTTTCTACCAGTATCACACTGGATGAGACGAATTACTCATTATAGTCTCAACTCATGGAGATGCGTATTGGCGCTCGCAACAAAGCTGCATACCTCATCAGAGAAGCGAAAAAACCAGAACCTAGAGATTCCAATCTTGGAATGTGGATTACCGAAAATTACAAAATAAAAAGTTGGCTTATTGACTCAATGATGGATTAGATGAAACCCACATTTTTGAATTGAACCAAAGATCCTTTCATACCATGCAAAATGGTCGACTGTTATCAACATACTATAATGAACTTCTTGTTATTTTCTAGGAAATTGATCACGGGACTATCTCTCAGGAAGGAACAATTGAAGGGGTGGTCCTGTTGCATTCCGCGATGGCTTCGAGTTCATATTTTTCTAAGTGGACTTGACTCCAAATTTGATCAGGTATGTGGAGAAATCTTATGAAAAGACCCAAAACTCTATTTGGAGAGTATGTATGCATATGTCAGGAGAAAATATCAACAAAAACAAACAATGGGAGGTTCTTATCCAATCTCTGAAAGCTCGGCTATGCTGGCTAATCCAACTAGACAAGGACTATCATTGGGCTCTTCAAAAAATCGTAATAATCAATCAATCGGAAAGTCTAGCATATTGGTATGTTCTCATTGTGGTGAAACAGGTCATTCAAAATATCAATGTTATGAAATAATTGGCTATCCTGAATGGTGGGACTTCACAAAGAAACCTTGAAAGAAGATTGCATGGAAAGCTATGGTGACCTCTATAGAGGAAGACCAATCGCCGCCTACAGCAAATGTTGCTCATCCAGGAATCGTTTGTAAGGCTTCTATATTCTTTGCGACTTCTAAGAATAGTACTTGGATTATTGATACAGGTGCATCCAATCATATGACTAGGGACTTCGATTCGTTACAATCCATTTTTCCTTCTCCTCAATTTGTTATCTCCACAGCTAATGTTAGTACCTCTCCTATTACTGGAAAGAGATTTGTCATCTTATCCAATACTCTAACTTTAGATACTGTTCTTGTTGTTCCATCCCTTAAATATAATCTTTTGTCTGTTAGCCAAATTACCTCCACTATCGCTTGCACAGTAACTTTTGGCCCTCATTTTGTATTTTTCAAAACATTCTAACTCGGAAGATTCTTGATTATGGTGTTAGACAAGGCAAACTCTACTCCTTGGAGTTGACAGAAAATGGGGACCGAAATTCAATAAGGCAAATCAAACTAGTAGCAAAGATAAAGCTCGAGAAACTATATGGTTATGGCACCGGAGACTAGGATTCTTTTTTTTGGTTCTCTTAGAAAATTACAACCACATATTTTTTCAGTTTTGAATGATTCAGAATTTCATAGTGACATTTGTGAATTGGCTAAGAGCCATTGTATTTCTTATTTACCAAGTTTGAATAAAAGTTCAGTACCTTTTGTGGTTATTCACTCTGATGTTTGGAATCTTGCACAAATCCCTTCTATTTATAAAGCCTTTTACTTTGTTACATTTATTGATGAATGTACAAGAATAACTTGGTTGTCTATGCCTAACAAAAAAGTGATGTATGAATAGTATTTCAGGAATTTCATAATATGGTTCGCACTCAGTACCAAAAGAAAATTCGTGTTCTGCAATCCGACAATGGTACTGAATATGTAGATGCAACCTTCGGCAAGTTTCTGAGCCATCTTGGGATTTGTCATCAGACTTCTTGCACCTATACTCCGCAGCAAAATGGATGGCAGAGAGGAAGAATAGACAACTGTTGGAGATGGTTCGTGCCTCTCTCTTTGGCATGACCATGCCTCGGTTTTATTGGGGAGAGGCTGTGAAATCCGCTGCTTACCTCATTAATCGAACACATTCTCAAGTGATAGACTTTCAAACTCCCCAACAAAAGATGCAATCCTTACTTTCAATTCCCCTCCTTCCAAATCTTGAACCACGAATCTTTGTTTGTATTGTATATGTTCACATCGCAAAAAGTGTATGAAATAAACTTGATCCATGTGCAAAACGATGTGTCTTTGTTGGCTATTCTAAGTTTCAAAAAGGATATAGATGCTAAGACCCTCAAACCTAGAAATTACATGTGACTTTGGATGTTTCATTTCGTGAATTAGAACCTTATTACTCAGGGGGAGTCTCTGGACCTTCCCTTCAGGGGGAAGAGCTATAGTGAAGATATTGTATTACAAGAAGGTAGTCGAGGAGATGAGTTCATAAAGTTAGAAGAAGGGACTGAATGGTTTGAAAAAAGTGTTCAGCAAGGCTATGATAATATTCCTGAAATTGAGAGTGAGTTGTTAGTACAATCAGAAAATAAATCAGGTGCTTTCGACATGACAGAATCATTGATGCCTTCAGAGTTGCCCATGTCTACATCATTAACTGAAGAATCAACCTAGAATGTTCTTCCTCAGGTAATTTCAAATCCCATTATTGATAAGTCTAATAAAACAAATTTTCTTGCAGAATATATAGCTTCCAAGTATCCACAAAGATCAAATAAGAGAGTTCCAAAGAAACAATATGAACCTGATCCTAAAGTAAAGGTCAAGTACCCAATTAGCAACCATGTGTCCTCTCATAGATTGTCTAAATCGTATGCATTTACTGTTAATCAACTGTCCACTGTATCTATTCCTAGTAGTGTGCATGATGCATTAACGGATCCGAAATGGACAAAGGCGATACATGAAGAGATGGAGGCCCTATAGAAGAATGCCACTTGGGAACTTGTCCCAATACCCGAAAGAAAGAAAACAATTGGATGTAGAGGTGTTCACGATGAAACTCAAAGCAAATGGCAGTATTGATAGGTATAAAGCAAGGTTATTTGCAAAAGGGTATACACAAAGGTTTGGTTTAGATTATCAAGAGGCTTTTGCACTGGTAGCCAAGATCAATAAAATTTGCATTCTCATATCTATAGCAGCAGATCAGGATTGGCCTCTGCAACAATTTGATATAAAAAATACTTTTCTCAATGGAGATTTAGAGGAAGAGGTTTACATGGAGTTGCCTAGAGTTAAATATAGTTTTTCATGTAGAATTAAGTTTGTAAATTGAAGAAGTCATTGTACGGACTGAAACAATCACCTAAAGCTTGGTTTGGGAGGTTCTCTTCTACAATGAAGGCATTCAGTTTTAAGCAAAGTAATTCAAACCATACTTTGTTTATAAAACATAAAGAAGGAAAG
>QEOT01009414.1:14930-67835 GCA_003123785.1 Pterocarya stenoptera
GAGAAGTAAGGAGCATAAAGTCATGGCAAGATCAAGTGCAGAAGCTGAATTTTGAGGTATGGCTCATGGTATATGTGAATTGTTGTGGATTAGGAGTGTACTAAAAGATTTGGGAATCGAATATGAAAAAACTATGAGTCTTCATTATGATAATAAGGCAACCATTGAGATTGCATAGAATCTTGTCCAACATGACCGCACCAAATATGTTGAAGTTGATTGTCATTTCATCAAAGAGAACGTCGATCAAAAGATTATACAGTTTTTATTTATTCAGTCTGAAAGCCAGTTAGTGGATATGTTCACGAAAGCAGTTTCAGGAAATGTGTTTCATAGTATAATCGACAAGTTGGGCATGATAAATATTTATGCTTGAACTTGAAGGGGAGTGTCTGCATAGGCTGTAAGTGAGGTGTAATTGATTTTGAAATTATTCCTAGAAATCTGGTTAGTTGACTAATCTTGTGTTTAAACGGGGGAATATTTCTTAGAATAGGTTGTTTCCTTTCTTTGTAGGATATAATTGTGTCTATATAATGCCTCCCGACTTGGAGAAGAAATGGATGTAATAATTATTCATAAAAACAATCCTTTTGACACCTTGTAGTTTCAGTCTTCTGTTCCACGATCTATCATTTTTCAACTAATAAAAAGCTAAAATATAGGAAATATTTACTCCCGTTATGGGAAAAATCGCCCATTGTAGATTTATGAGCAGCACTACGGTCACCGCTCTGAGCTACCGCTGGGAGCTACCGTTAGTGCTTTAAAATTTTTTATTTTTTTTTGTATTTTTTTATATATATTTTTTAAATACATTTAAATATGTTTAAAAAAATAAAAAAATTTATAATATTATTAAAAAAATATTTATTTAATCATTAAGTAAAAATAATAATAATAAAAAAATTACAGCGGTAGATATCATCGGTAAAATCCATCGGGAAGAGCAGTATTACTCTAGATTTATTCCTATCGAAAAAAAATAATTTATTATTTTGTTTGTGGTTTGTCGCCAACTTTTTTTCGTTTGCTTTCTACTTTTACAGTTCTCGCTTATCAAACTTCAGAAAAGGACCGTAGCTCGCCATAAAAAGCATACAGCACGGGAGAGAGAGAGAGAGAGACAGTATGAGGTACAGAAGACATAAAGATCCAACTAACATGGGTTGAGAGTGAAAGAGGAAAGGCAGCTGATGGTGCTGATGTAGCAGGAGCTAATCCAAACCAAACCCAGAGTCTAAATATTTGTGGTAAGCCTTTTAATCTCTGAATTATCACTTTTACTTGGAAAATCTACTCCCATGTGTATCCTTCACATGTAAACCTTGCTCTTGTGGTTGCCTCTCTTGTCTGTTTATATATATGTACTGGGTTTTTAGAAAGTATCTGCTTTACTTTCGGATTCATGGAGTTGTATCCTTCAAGTTGTTTCTGATCAGTTTTTAGTTTATCAGGTTGTGCTGAAAAAAAAAAAAAAAAAAATGTTTTTGTATGCATACTCATGTCTTTTTCGAATCGAACAGACGTTTATATTATAATATTCTGAAGCATGTAAAATTTAATAGTTTTTTATCATGCATTCTTTAACATGATCCTTCTGTTTCTTTCTTTGATCTGGTAATGTGTCGGTAATCAGGTACTTGAGCAATTCTGAGGGAGAGCAGCTACTTTTTGTGCATGATTTTTGGACTGGAGTTCAGTTGATCAGGTAATTTGCGTGCTGATTCTGATCACCCGGATCCCTAGCCATATTATAGCTTTGTCCTGCTTATAAATTATATATCTGGTTCTGGTTTCATATTTCAGATTCTTCTTGGGTTTTCAGTCGGGCTGAGAGCAGATAAGAGAAGTGGTGTTCTTGGCTGGAGTCATGGCAACCTTGTTGCAACCTGATTCAAAACGCAAGTATTCTTGGTGGTGGGACAGCCACATAAGCCCTAAAAATTCAAAATGGCTTCAGGAGAATCTCACAGGTACTGCTTGTTTCGTTTCAATTTTTGTTTGCATTATTACTGGAGGTACTAAAAATGGGCGCTAGATCTCCAGAATTTAGAGAGACCAGTTTACAATTTGGCACTTCAATCCTTCCATTTGCAGAAGTTAGAGAGAAGGAAAATGTTTAAATGGGTCATTAATTTGTGAGGTTATTACGTGATTTTTTGATGCATTGAAGAAATTTGCGGAGGATTTTACATGTGACTTTGACTTTAAACTCTTTTTTTTTTTGTTGTTGCCATCTCGGTTCTCATGATAAATCTGATTCTCTTGCTTTCATGTTCAATTTTGCCTTGATTGAGTGGGTTGCATATGTGGTGCACATGGCACCATTAGCTTTGCTGCGGAAACAGCTAGTTTAGTGGTAATATATGGAAGGCCAGTTGGAGAGTCCTCTACGTCTGGCCACAAATTGCAGCAATATGGAAGATGGCTCCCATATGTTTACTATGGTTCATCTGGATGGAATGGAATAACAGAAGTTTTGATGATTTCTAGCGGACCACAGATGAATTAAGCAAAAACTCTTTCTTTAATACCTTGATCCTTTGGGCCCAAGTAATAGATTTTAATGGACTTAATGTTCATGCTTCAAACTTCTAGCAGGGTGTTTTTCTTGCAAACGACACCACTATACTTGGGCTATGCATTGCCTTATTAATAAAATGATTGATTACTTATCATAAAAATATGGAAGGGCTGTTGTGTGCTTGTCAAATACAAATGGAAAAGCCTGATTCTCTAGGGTTGAGCTCTTAACTACTTTCTCATATTTTCTCCCTCTAGCCATGAACACCGCATACCATTTTGATGAACCACTAATCCTCATAGCTTAGCTGGAAACAACATATGGCAAGCATATTAAAGAATCCTTACCAATTGTCCGAAAGAAAGGGGCTACGATTAAGTGTATCCCCTAAGGAAAGTGGCTCATAGGAATTCATAGGGAAACTAATTTCAATCCATTTCTGCTATTAAGTTACCCATCGTTTTCACTATATATATGATTTACTTCATTGTAGACAGAATCAAAGTTAATGTATTTGTTTGCATACTGCTCTTCTTGCTCTCAAGCAAAGTTTTGCATTCTTAATTAGAAAAATAACCTCAACTTTACCGTTCTACGAGACCTTGTATTTTTTAGCTTTCCTAGGTTATTTGCATATGAATGCCAGGCCTCCATATCATTCTGCAGAACCAAATATGTAACCAATTGACCTTATATTTATAACTGTTAAAATTGACAGTTCCATGCGACATGTAAAGATGGAACAAATGAATGACAATCATTGATCATAGTAGATTCTAAATTCATCTCGATTATTTCCAAATGTCACCTTGTCCATCATTAAATTCTCTCTCACTCTCTCTCCAATTGAAAGATTTATTTTCTGGTTGAACAGATATGGATACCAAAGTCAAACAAATGATCAGACTTATTGAAGAAGATGCAGATTCTTTTGCAAGGAGGGCAGAGATGTATTATAAGAAACGACCGGAGCTTATGAAGTTAGTCGAAGAGTTTTACCGAGCATACCGTGCATTGGCTGAAAGATATGATCATGCGACCGGAGTGATACGCCAGGCTCATAAGAGTATGGCAGAAGCATTTCCAAACCAAGTTCCATTGGTACTTGCCGAGGACTCACCTGCAGGTTCTTCTGCTAATGAGACTGATCCTCAAACACCTGAGATATCCCCTATTCGTGTAATTTTTGACCCAGGCGAGCTGAAAAAAGATGCTTTGGGACTTTCTTCATCTCATTTCCATGCTTCCAAGAGGAATGGAGATTTTACTGAAGAACCTGATACTGTAACAAGCAGAAAGGGTTCAAAACAGCTTGATGAGTCGTTTGAGTCTGGAGAAGCTGTGAGTCGCGCAAAGTATTCAGAAGGGAAAGCAAGAAAAGGCCTTAATTTTCATGATGCAGAGGAGAAAGAACAAAGCGTGCTAAACAATGGGAGTGATCATATAAAGTCTCGAGTTCTTTCCGAGTCTGAGCAAGTGGGTAAAGCTGAGGCAGTAGTTTTGTCCTTAAAGAAAACTCTTGCTAAATTAGAATCTGGAAAGGAGGCTGGTCTACTTCAGTATCAACAGAGTCTAGAGAGATCATCTGCTTTAGAATCAGAAGTCTCTCGTGTGCAAGAGGATTCCAGGGGATCTAGTCAACGAGCCAGTCAAGCAGAGGCTGAAGTTCAGACTTTGAAGGAAGCCGTTGCCAAATTAGAGTCACGAAGGGAAGCTAGTCTTCTTCAGTACCAGCAGTGTATAGATAGGATATATAATTTGGAGGTTGAAATCTCTCGAGCCCAAAAGGATGCTGGAGAACTTGATGAGCGAGTTAGTAAAGCTGAAGCTGAAGCTAAAAGTATAGAGCAAGAACTTGTCAGAGTAGAAGGTGAGAAAGAAGCTGCCCTTGCTCAATACAAACAGTGTTCGGACATGATATCGAACTTGGAGGAGAAATTACTGCACTTAGAAGAGAATGCCAGAAGGAATAATGAAAGAGCCAATAAATCTCAAACTGAAGTTGAGACCCTGAGAGAAGAACTTGCCAGATTAACTGAAGAGAGGGAAGCTGCTGCCCTCCGGTACCAGCAATGCTTGGAGACTATCGCAAATCTGGAGCATAAAATCTCTCATTCACAGGAAGAGGCTCAGAGGCTAACTTGTGAGATAGATTATGGAGTTGCAAAGTTCAAGGCTGCCGAAGAAAGGTGTCTTCTGTTAGAGAAATCAAATCAGGCTCTGCAGTCTGAGTTGGAGTCTTTGGTGGAGAAGATGGGGTTTCAAACTGAAGAACTTACGGAGAAGAGGAAAGAATTAGGAAGACTTTGGACTTGCATACAGGAAGAGCGTTTGCGATTTGTGGAGGCTGAAACTGCTTTCCAAACTCTGCAGCATTTACATTCTCAATCTCAGGAAGAACTGAGATCTCTGGCTGCAGAACTTCAAAACAGGGCTGAAATTCTGAAGGACATGGAAACTTGTAATCAGGGTTTGGAGGATGAAGTCCAGAGGGTCAAGGAGGAGAACAAGAGCCTGAATGAACTCAAATTGTCTTCAGCTGTGTCAATTAAAAATTTGCAAGATGAAGTCATAAGTTTGAGGGAGACTATAGGTAAACTTGAAGATGAGGTTGAACTTCGAGTGGACCAAAGAAATGCTCTTCAGCAAGAAATATACTGTCTGAAAGAGGAACTTAATGAGCTGAACAAGAAACACTGGGCTGTGCTGGAACAGGTGGAGTCGGTAGGCTATGATCCAGAATACTTTGAATCATCTGTGAAGGAATTACAGGATGAGAACTCAAAACTAAAAGAGATATGTGAGGCAGATAGAAGTCAAAAAGTTGCACTATTAGAAAAGTTGGGAATTATGGAGAAACTTAAAGAGAAAAATGCTGTTTTGGAGAATTCCCACTTAGATTTGAATGTTGAGCTACAAGGGGTTGGAGAGCAAGTAAAAGCATTGGAAGAATCCTGTGAATCTCTTTTGGGAGAGAAATCTACTCTTGTAGCTGAGAAGGCCACCCTTATTTCTCAGTTACAGATTGCAACTGTAAATTTGGAAAAACTCTCAGAGAAAAACAACTTTCTGGAGAATTCCCTTTCTGATGCAAGTGCTGAACTTGAAGTATTAAGGGTGAAATTCAAGAGCTTAGAAGACTCGTGCCTGTTGCTTGATAATGAGAAGTCTGGCCTGATCACTGAGCGTGAAAACTTAGTTTCTCAGTTGGAAATCACTAAGCTAAGATTAGAAGATCTAGAGAATAGATTCACAGAACTAGAATACAAGCATACAGTTCTTGAGAACGAGAGAGAATCTGCACTTTGTAAAGTAGAGGAACTGCAGGCTTCCTTGGATACTGCACAGCAAGAGCATGCCAGCCTTTCAAGGTTAAGTGAGACCCGGTTGGCTGGCATGGAATTACAGGTCCATGTTCTAGAAGAAGAAGGCCAGTGCAGGAAGAAAGAATATGAAGAGGAGCTAGACAAAGCTCTCAGTGCTCAGATTGAAATCTTCATCTTGCAGAGAAGCGTACATGATCTTGAAAAAGAAACCATTTCTATATTGATAGAGTGCCAAAATCTCTTGGAGACATCCAGACTATCAGAGAAACTGATTTCTGAACTAGAGCATGACAATCTTGAACAACAGATGGAAGTAAAATCCTTGTTTGGGCAAACTAAAAAACTAAGAATGGGGCTATATCGAGTTTTAAAGACTCTTGACATTGACGTGGACCATCGATTTGATGATAATATCAACCAAGATGAAGTGCTTCTGAGCCACATAGTGTGCAAGCTTCAAGAGATGCAAGGTTCTTTCTTCAGGAGCTGTGATGAAAATCAGCAGCTGCTGATTGAAAAGTCAGTTCTTGTCACACTGTTGGGGCAACTGAAAGTAGATGCAATACATCTTGTGACAGAAAGGGACACCCTTGCTTGGGAGTTCAGGATTCAGTCTGACCAGTTATCTGTGTTACAGATGGAGATTCAAAAGATTTTGGGAATGAATGAAGAATTTAGGTTGAAAGTGATGGAGGGGGAACATGGAAAGGAGGTATTGAAAACTGAAATAGAGAATCTGCATGGGCAGTTGTTGGACTTGCAAAGAGCTAACCAAAACTTACAGGAAGATAATTTCAAGGTGCTTGAAGACAAAAGATCCTTGATTAAGGAAGCATTTGACTTGGTGGAAGAAAAACGTAACCTAGATGAAGCAAACTGGGTCTTATATGGTGACATAATGTCAGAGAGCAACCTTTCTCTGATTCTTAGTAATATCACCTTCGAAAAAATTGTGGAACTGAAAAAGCTCACTGAAGAACTGGATAAACTTCATTCTATGAATAATGACCTTGAAGGGAAAGTAAGGTTAATGGAAGGGAAATTAGAAGATGTGGAAGATGATAATTTTAAATACAAGGAGTCATTGAATGAGTCAGAGAATGAGCTTGTGTTACTTAAATCTATTAGTGATCAATTAAGATTCGAAGTTGCAAATGGGAAGGATCTAATATCTCAGAAGGAAAGTAAGCTTTTGGAAGCAGAGCTGATGTTCAGTGCGATTACAAATGAGAAAATAGAGTTACATAAATTGGTGGAGGATCTGAAGAATAAGTATGAGGAGGTTCAAGTGATACTCAAAGATCAAAAGAAGCAGATTCTGAAATTATCTGCAGAGAATGATCATCAGAGTCAGGATATGGGATGCTTACGTGAAGTGAATCTGAAATTAGAGTCTGACCTATGCAGATTACATGAAGAACTTGGGGAAGCTAAAACTAGGGAGGAAAGCCTAAGTTCTGAACTGCAAAAGGGAGGAGATGAGATTGCACTGTGGGAGACTCAGGCCGCCACTTCTTTTACGGAGCTGCAAATCTCAAGTGTCTGTGAAGTGTTGTTTGAAGGAAGAATTCAAGAGCTAACTATTGCATGTGAGAGCCTTGAAAATATGAGTATCTCCAAAGACATAGAGATTGAATTGCTGAAAGAAAGAGTTAGCTCCTTGGAAGGTGAAAATGGAGGACTACATGCTCAGTTGGCAGCTTATACCCCTGCTGTCATCTCAGTTAAAGATTGCATATCTTCTCTAGAGAAACACACACTTTCTAATTATAGGCTTCATGCAGCTCAAAATGAAAAGGCAAAGGTAATTACCATCTATTCTACACTGCTGAAATTCAGTTGTTAACTTGTTTTGAGAACAAGATGATACTAACTGTTTCATAAATGCTTCAAACTATTAATTGGCTCATCTTTTTCTGCATACCATATGAATTGGCAGAATTGGATTGATCTTGGCCCGATTTTTAATTTATTTCTTTAATTTCTATTTTTAGATTATGTTTGGGGGGTGGGATCAGATTTCTCATCTCTATCTCATCTCATCTCATCATTACATCTTTTTCAAATTCCCATATAAAATATAATAAATAATTCAACTTTTTCAAATTTTAATTTAACTTTTTCAAATCCCAAAACAATCATAATATTAAAAAATAATATTTTAAACTTTCATCTTAACACTATTCATAAAATTTTTAAAAATTCTCATCTTATCTCAACATCCAAACATAATCTAAGTTGTGTATTAGTTCTTAAAGCTTCAATTGAACGCGCTACAAGAGTTCTTTCATAGAAGTGTTACGTGTGTCCTTTGTGATAGCTCCTATCATCTGTGCTCCTTAAACTTTCTTACTAGCATCACTTGCATGTTTAAGTCTTTGTTCAATGAGCTGCTTAAATTCTATATATGTTTTCCAGGGCTTTAGGCAGCTGCTGCTTTATAATCATTTCACATCTTATGACATGGTTATCTTTTTTCTCTTCCCCCTCAACTCTACCATGTTGTTTTGGGTCTTATGTAATGTCCATTGCTTATTTTCAGTTTGGAGCCAGCTTATCCTGGAGGATTAATTGACCTCATGTAAATTTGTGAATGTTTGGGGTCATATTTGATAGATTTTGAATTGATTTTATGATTTCATGCACTGAAATAATATTTTAAGAGAGTTCTTCTCTGCAAAATTAGCATACATTACAATTTGAGTGATGGGGGCAGATAAAGTTGAGAAGAAGAAAACAAATCAAAATGGTGATCTTAGCCTTGTCTAAATACATGAGCCACCTTGCTACGTATCACTTGCCACTTCCTTCGACCGCATCCAGTAATATGGCTTAGGGTTCCCCTTTCTTGATTGATTTAGTTTAGTTGCAAATAATAATTTACCATAGACAATGGTAACTGATTCTGTTAAGAGTTTTAATATTATTTTGAATAATTATTTATATTTTTTTAAATAATGAACTGTGTCTCGTCAAATTCATCAAGATAGAACTTTTTATAGGCATTATAAATTAGCCAATTATGCAATGGTTTAGAATATAAAAACTGTGGAGGATAATTATTGATTAAGATAGATTTTTATTCTTCAAAACTAATCAACTGTTTTATTTATTTAATTCCACATCCAGCGAGGGAAAATTCTAACTCCCCACGGTTTATTTTCCATTTGTCTGCAGGATGCTCATTCGGTCACCCACCCACATACAAGCTATCAACCAATGTATGGAGATCGGATTACCATGGTGCCAGATGGATTTTCGGACTTGCAGGATTTGCAAAGAAGGATGAAATCTATTGAAAAGGCAGTGGTGGAAATGGAAAGGCATGCAACGCTGGAACACCTAAATGCTAATGCCAAGCTAGAGGCTGCAATGAGAGAAATTGAAGAATTGAAACTTCAAAGTCGTTTGTGTGAAGAAAATGTTCAAAGCAGCAAGCATGTAACTCTACACCTAGCTGAAGAGGAACTGGGGGATGGGCACGGTAATGAGCTCAAGATGGGGATGCGGACACGCAAAGTCTCTGAAGCAAGGAATGAAGCTCTGACTAAAGACATCATACTTGATCAGAGTTCTGAGTGTTCACCATATGGGATAAGCAGGAGAGAAATTGTAGAGGCTGATCGGATGATTGAGTTATGGGAAACCACCGATCGAGATGGCAGCTTTGACCAGAGGATTGGCAAGGCACAGAAGGTGGCTACGGCACTTGCCCACAATCAGAATCAACCATTCAAACGCAATTCTTCACGCGCTTCTTCGGACTCATTTCTTGAAAAGGAGCTGGCTGTGGACAAGTTAGAAATAGCTGGACGACTTGGTGAGCCCCGTCAAGAAGGGAACAAGAGGAAGATTTTAGAAAGACTAGATTCTGATGCACAAAAGTTGGCAAACCTTCAAATAACTGTGGAAGATTTGAAGAGGAAGGTAGGGAATACTGAGAAGAGCAGGAAGGGCGGCAAAGTTATTGAATATGGTCCAGTCGTTGGGCAGTTGGATGAAGCTGAGGAGTCCATCACGAAGTTGTTTGATGTAAATCGTAAATTAGTGAAGACTGTTGAAAATGGTTCCCGCTCCTTCAGTGGAGTTTCTGCAACAGACTCAGATGATAGTGTGAATGTGAGGAGGAGGAGAATCTCGGAACAGGCACGAAGAGGATCCGAAAAAATTGGACGGTTGCAGTTGGAGGTGCAGAAAATACAGTTTCTTCTCCTAAAACTTGATGATGAGAAAGAAATCCGACGAAAAACAAGAATCACTGAACGAAAGCCTAGAGTTGTTCTGCAAGATTATCTCTATGGTGGTGTATCAAGAACAAAGCAGAAGCGAAAGAAAGCGCCTTTTTGTGCATGTGTCCGACCTCCAACAAAGGGAGAGTGAAAGCAATTACATTTATGTTAGCATATAATCAGGATAAAGAAATGAGACATTAGTTGCATTGTTCATAGACGAGTTCCATGCACAGATCCCTGCTGTAAATTTCAGAAGTATCTAATTTTAGGGACGACACACTCTACTTCTATTTTTCTATTTTGTATACTCAACTTGGGTGTCCCTGAAAAAGTATCTTCTGTTCTCGGTTGAGATTTTCTCAAGAAAAATCTCTCAAAACTTGTACCGGTGAAGGGCCATCTCTCAAAACTTCTGAAAGAGACAAGGACCCCTCTCTCTCTCTCTCTCTCTGATCTCATGCTGTTTCTGCATACTATTGATGTAAATGATTTGAGACCTGCTACATACACGAGTCTATGCACGGACACAGTACACATGCTAACGTGGCATTACGAGTAATATTACATACAGTCATTGAGTGTTCTAGCATCGTGTAATCATTTTGAAAAGAGTGAAGTTTACTATTAAAAACTTTTTTTTTTCATGCAAATCTTATATTTATTTATTTTTAAAAAAAAATTGCACGATACTTGTACATTTTACGATCTTGACATTAAATGATAATTGAAAAATAGTAATATAATTTACGCATGCATCTCAGTAGCAGAGGAGGCCACGCACGCACGTGGGAGTTCTCTCTTTCAACTGTTCTAGTTTTTTCGTTTTTCTTTGTTTTGCTTTTGGAGTTTGGCTTTCCGACATGGCTTTTCATCAAGCCCTGCCGGTGACTGGCTTGTCGATGGGGTCTTCTAAGAGTGGTGAAGACTCGATGAAGAGTTATGCAGTGTCTTCTTGTGTTCCCAAGCCTGAATTATTGTAGAAGATGAAGTAGCCATTTTGGATCCGATTCCTGTAGGAGCACCTGCTTCATCCTTTCTCCTAAACAATTTGAGTCTACAGAAAAGAATTTGAAATCTACTTTGGATCTAAAGTTTCCTAGAGGTAGACCTTCCTTGTGTTGGGAGAAATCTTAATAAGGAGTTGAAATAACCAAATCAATTACTAAACAATAGAAATAATTCTCTTATTTTGTGTGAATCTGTTAGGAAGTAATTTAATAGAGAATAATCTAAAATAAAATTACACACATTGTTAGAGAACACAAATCAAGTAGCTACAAGTCGTTAGTTATTCTTCTGCATTTGTTATATTTTGATTATATTTTCTCTTTTACTTTATTACCATTTACCAGCTAGCAATAGGACAGCTAGGACAATTCTGTTTGTTGGTTATGATTCCTTTCTGTACATATACCATTCTTTTGCCACAGACGTAAATAACAGAGCATAACACACCAGAGGAAAAGTTTTCTCCTCCATCGACCCAGCTCTCTGTTTTTTATTCTTCTTGTTTTTATTTTCTTACATGATATCAGAAAGCCATTGAGAGCTAGTATTCATGGAGAAACTTATTCATCTTCCCCACCAACTTCTCCCAACCCTTTTTCAGACCTTGACACAAACACCTTCAACCGATACTTAAATCTCAGTGACCCATCCAACCCCTTCCGCCTCGACCATGGTGACAGCCCTGCCATCACTCTTGTTTCGGATCTACTCACCACATACAACTACGAAACTTGGTCTCGTGCCATGCGCAGGGCTCTCAGTGCGAAAAACAAACTTGGTTTCATCACTGGTTCCCTTCTGAAACCAACAGATCCATCCGATCCTTTACTTGAAACATGGGAACGCTGCAACGACATGATAGTATCATGGATTCAGAACTCAGTCAGCTCTTCTATTAAATCCAACGTTGTGTTTGTGGATGACGCCAAGGAAATATGGATGGATCTTCACGATCAGTTTTCCCAGCAAAATGGCCCTCGGATCTTCCAACTTCAGAAAGCTCTAGCAGGTCTTCTTCAAGAGCATGATTCCGTGAGTGTGTACTACGGAAAATTAAAAACTATGTGGGATGAGCTTTCAATCTACGACCCATTACCTATTTGTAATTGTGGCACAATGAAAGTCCTCTTGGACAGATACCAACGTACTTGTGTCATCCAATTCCTGATGGGGCTACACGAATCTTACTTTCCTGTTCGTGACCAGATCATGTTATTGGATCCTTTACCACCTCTTACAAAAGTCTTTTCTCTTATACAATAACAGGAACATCATCACCTTATGACCACCAACATTCCTTCCTCTGAAACCATGGCTTTAGCAACCAGAAAATTTTATCCCACCTCCAAACCCACACCTAAGCCTAACCTTCATTCGAAAAGAGAAAGGCCTTTTTGTACCCACTGCAAGATCAATGGCCACTTTGTGGAAAACTGTTTTAAGCTTGGAAATGCTGAGGTACCCGTTTGTACCCACTGCAATATGTCTGGTCATACAGTTGAACGATGCTACAAGCTTCTTGGCTATCCTCCAGGCCACAAGTTCTACTCCAAACCTCAGACCTCTGGTGTCCTTGCTAATCAAGCCACTCTCTCTATTGATTCTGACCTGGATGGTGCTAGTGACGAAAGGGTAGGCTTAACCAAGCTGCAATATCAGCAACTTATAGCTTTGCTCCAACCCAAAGAGATTCCTCTTGCTGCTACTGCTCTAAACTCAAGTAGCCACTCTCCATCCTCTCTGCTTCCACCTTCATCTTCTAAGATGTCTAGTAGTTCATTTTGCCTATCTTCACACTCACACAATTCATTTTCCAATTGGATTCTAGACATGGGTGCTACAAACCATATGACTTGTAGTAGTTCATTTTTCACATGCATCACTTCACCTGTTTCATATTCTGTTACTCTTCCAAATGGCAGCTCAGCACCTGTTACTAATATTGGTAATATCAAATTAACCAACACAATCACTTTGAGTAATGTGCTATGCGTACCATCTTTTTCTTTTAATCTAATTTCAGCAACCAAATTGGCTGACTCTCACAATTGTTGCTTACTTTTCTTCTCAAAATATTGTTTTATTCAGGACTTACATTCTTGGACAACGATTGGGAAGGGTGAGCTAAGGAATGGCCTCTACCATCTACTATGCACAACTGTCCCTTCTTCAGCTTTGGCCACTTTTCTTTCACAGTACTCTCATCAAGATATTCAAGTTTTTAATTCTGTTACACATATTGTACATGGTTCTGACCTTTGGCATTATCGCCTTGGTCACTTATCTTCATCTCGATTACAATTGATCTCTGATCCTATTGTAAAGAACCATATTTCCAATATTAATGACAAGCCTTGCACTATTTGTCCTTTGGCTAAATTTCATCGTCTTCCATTCTCAAACAGTTCTCATGCTTCCTCTCGGATATTCGAGTTGATACATTGTGATCTTTGGGGTCCTAATTCTACTATTGCTCATGATGATTCTAAATTTTTCTTAACAGTAGTGGATGATTTTTCAAGAACAACTTGGTTGTATTTACTTGGAACTAAAGCTGAAACCAGAAAATGTATTGAATCTTTCTAAAACTTAATTGAAACTCAGTTTGGTGTCAAAATTCAAGTTCTAAGAAGTGATAATGGTGTTGAATTTCAAATGAATGATTTCTTTAATAAAAAGGGCATCATTCATCACAAAACTTGTGTTGAAACCCCTCAACAAAATGGTATTGTTGAGAGGAAACACCAACATTTATTAAACGTAGCCCGTGCTCTCAAGTTTCAGGCTGCTTTACCTTTAGAATTCTGGAATAAATGTATTTTGACAGCCACTTACATCATTAACAGAATTCCAAGTCCCCTTTTGGCAAATAAAACCCTATATGAGCTTCTCTTTAATACTAAACCAACTTATGCTCATATGAGAGTTTTTGGATCATTGTGTTTTGCAGCAACCATTTCTAGTGGTAGGAAGAAATTTGACCCTAGAGGTCGTCAATGTATTTTCCTTGGTTATCCTTTTGGAACCAAGGGATATAAACTTTTAGACCTTCAAACTCACTCCCTTTTCATATCACGGGATGTTACCTTCCACGAGCATATTTTCCCATTCCATACACCTTCATCCATTCCTTCTCCACTTCCTCAATCTACTCCCATTTTCAATTCTCACATTCCTGCTCCTTGCTGTTTTCCCACTACTCTTCCTTCTCCAACCTCTCAATCTAGTGCTGGTACCCCTCTTGGTGACTCTGCCAGCTCTAGTTTACCACTCGACACAGCCCATGACCAA
Source organism: Pterocarya stenoptera (assembly GCA_003123785.1). Lineage (NCBI taxonomy): Eukaryota > Viridiplantae > Streptophyta > Magnoliopsida > Fagales > Juglandaceae > Pterocarya > Pterocarya stenoptera. Next base: position 29,315 of record QEOT01009414.1, read on the forward strand.
CATTCACAAAGCCCCCTTTGAAGGTCCACAAGACTTAGGACAGCACCCAAATACTTACAAGATTTTCATTGCCAACAGGTGTTGCTTAACTCACCTCACCAATCGGGTTCCAAGGTTCCTGCTGCTTCTCATGGTAAGTCTTTCCCTTTATCTAATTGCATCTCTTATCAAAAGTTTACGCCACTTTTTCAAGCTTTCACTTCCTCCATTTCAATCCACTCAGAACCCACATCTTATAAGCAAGCTTTAAAAGAACCTGGTTGGTGCCAAGCTATGGAAGCTGAAATTGCAGCTTTGGAACAAAACCATACCTGGACAGTCACTGATCTGCCTGCAGGGAAAAAAGCAATAGATTGTAAGTATGTTTACAAAGAAAAGTTTAAATCTGATGGTACTGTGGAGAGATTAAAAGCTCGCCTAATAGCTAAGGGATACACCTAACTTGAAGGTATTGATTATACCGAAACATTTTCACCAATTGCAAAACTTGTCACCGTGAGGTGCTTGCTTACTGTTTCAACAGTTAAAGGATGGTTTTTACATCAATTTGATGTAAACAATGCTTTCCTCAATGGTGACTTAACCGAGAAAATTTATATCAAAAAACCACCTAGTTATGACAAAGGAAAACCCAACCAAGTTTGCAAGTTGCACAAAAGTCTTTATGGACTTAAACAAGCCTCTAGGCAATGGTACTCCAAATTCTCTTCATCTCTCATTGAATTTGGTTTCACTCAATCCAAAGCTGACTATAGTTTGTTCACTAAACATGATGAGACCTCTTACACTGCTTTATTGGTTTATGTGGATGATATTGTAGTTGCTAGTACCTGTCAAAACTCTATTGATTCACTCAGATCTTTTTTGAATCACAAGTTCAAAATTAAAGACCTTGGCTGTTTAAGGTATTTTTTAGGCCTGGAAATTGCTCGATCTTCTCAAGGCATACACATATGTCAAAGGAAGTATGCTTTGGATATCTTGGCTGATTCGGGTATGCTTGGTTGCAAGTCTCTCAAGCTTCCTATGGATCAGAATTTTAAACTAAGCAAGGATGAGGGCACTCCTCTAACTGATCCAAGCTTGTTTCGAAGGTTAATTGGAAGCTTGACAATTACAAGACCAGATCTTTGTTTTGCTGTTCAACTCTTAAGTCAGTTCATGGATAGGCCGACATCTTTTCATTTGGCAGCAGCTTACAAAGTTCTTAGATACATCAAAACAGCTCCTGGTCAAGGCATTCTTCTCTCCTCTTCTTCTCAATTACAGCTTAAGGCATATTATGATTCAGATTGGGCATCTTGTCCCGACACTCGTCGCTCCAGAATGGATTATTGTATCTTTTTAGGCGATTCTCTAGTTTCTTGGAAATCCAAGAAACAAACGGTCGTCTCTCGCTCTTCAGCTGAATCTGAATATAGATCTATGGCAGCCACATGTTCTGAATTAACCTGGCTTCGTTACCTACTCACTGATTTTGGCATCCATCATCCTCAAGCTGCTCTTCTTTTTTGTGACAACCAAGCAGCTCTCCACATCGCTGCCAATCCAGTGTTTCATGAGAAAACGAAACATATTGAACTTGACTGTCACTTGGTTAGAGATCAGATTCAAGCTGGTTTTATTACTACAGCTCATGTGTCTTTTCAAACTCAGCTAGCCGACATATTCACAAAAGCTTTACCCTCTCATCTGCTACATTCACACATGCTCAAGATGGGAATAGTAAATTTCTATTCTCCATCTTGCGGGGGGTGTTAGAGAACACAAATCAAGCAGCTACAAGTCGTTAGTTATTCTTCTGCATTTGTTATATTTTGATTGTATTTTCTCTTTTACTTTATTACCATTTACCAGCTAGCAATAGGACAGCTAGGACAATTTTGTTAGTTGGTTATGATTCCTTTCTGTACATATACCATTCTTTTGCCACAGACGTAAATAACAGAGCATAACACACCAGAGGAAAAGTTTTCTCCTCCATCGACCCAGCTCTCTGTTTTTTATTCTTCTTGTTTTTATTTTCTTACACACATACAAAGAGCTAAGAATTTTTTACGTGAAAAACTCTTCAATGCAAAGAAAAAAATCATAGGATCTAGTCCAGTTAAATCACGAGAGAAAGCATTATATGCCTCTCTCGACACCAGAGGCATACAATGCTTCCTCCCTTTCGTGAAACCCACATCTTCCTCTCAGTCATTTTATCATTTTCATTTTCAGTCGTTAGATTCTCAAATTTGATGTTCAAATACACAAATGATCGGTCATTTTGAAGTTTCTCCAGTCACCGAAAGCATAATTCTTTGAAACCAAGTTTTCCTATTTTTTCTGTGCAAAATAATTCTACACTCTACGATCTCTGTCCATTTTGCCGCTCTCCATTCTGACCTTTCTCTCTACCTCTCTCTCTCTCCCTCTCTCTCTCTCTCGATGCATATGTAAAATCTACATTCGTTTGCAAGATTGTCCATCATGCGAAAATGAGGAACGGGCTAGCAGTGAGGAGAAACAAGGCTGCCTTGTCGTCTATGACGGTGTCAAGGTCGCTCAGGTATGGAAGAATTTAAGAAATCGTTCTTTACATGTAGTTGTCACAAATGTTTAAAGCATATTTTCAGAAAAACAATGGTGATTGGGAAAAAAAAAAATTTATGGGTGGGCTTGTATTCGTGGTTTCGATTTCTTGGAAAAGATGTGAAAGTTAGGATGTCTAGAAAAAGTAACAAAACTTTAATTCCTACCTTGTCGATTGAATAAATGTAGCTCATTTATAACAAACGCACAATTTACTGAAAAGATTGAAGTGTTGAGTTATACATTGAGCGTAGTTGCTCCAACGTAGAAGAGGTTGAAGGTAATCAAGTGTATTTTATTTGTGCATTTCTTTTGGTCTGGCATATAGGCTTTATTTATGTATGAAATTGGCATCGAGTGTTACGGCTTCAACTTGCGCGTCTCTATCTTCATTTGTATTTCTATACTTACATAGCTAAAAAGTTAGCTTTATGCTTCTTATCTTTTCTTTTAGTATTTTTGAGTCTTGGATGACAAGAGTGAGTACCTCTGAAGGTAGTTATTGTTCTTTTGTTTGGTGTATATGTTACTGGCTAATTCATCCTTTGTTTCTTCCTTTCCATTCATTCGAAAACAAACCTATTAGTGTGTAACTTGTCTTGTTAAATGATTACCAGAAACTTTATAACTTCTCTTGACAATATTAGGCATAACGTATCAGATTATTGATATTCTTTTCTTCTGCATCTAGGAAAGGAGGGTAAAGCAATTTTAATGACCAAGTTGCTTGACAAACAACCCAACTCTAAGCATTGTAAGAGATGACTCTCCTTCCCTCAATCTCTGTAAATCGTGTCTTGAAATTAGTTCTTCCTTTTTCTGATTGTTGATAGGATATATGATTTTTTGTTACAGATCTTTAACTATACTAAATGGTCTAACAAGTGAAGCTGATATTTAAGTTTCTTCCAATAGGTACACCTTTCAGAGAACTGTTTTCCTAAATTTGTTATCTTCTTGAACATATTGTATAAGATGCATTGACATAAATTTTATTCATAAACATATTGTATAAGATGCATTGAAATTATTATTTTTTTTATACAAGGTGCTAAGTTAATACAAAGGAAGAAATTACATGCATAAATCACCTAACAATTAAAGAATATGACTGAGATGCCTTGGTCATAGATACACTTTGTTAAAGATGTCTAGTGCCACAAAGGCTTCTAAAATTATTTTTAGTTTTTGCTCATTTTTATTATATCCATGGTTTCTCTTGAGAAGCAATTGCTCTTCAAATGAACTTGTTCCAATGAATGAGAATATGTTTGGTACATTATATATTCCAATTAGTTCTTTGATGTAGATTGCAAATACTACATTTTTTGATCGAAGGTTGCACCCAAGATTCTTTCCTGGTCACCATGCTTGCACATTATGTTTTCTTGTATGATCATTACGTTTTTTTGTATTCTCACTTGAATTTGACTCTTCTCAGATTTTTCAAACTACTCTTTCTAGGTTTTTTTTTTTTTTTTTTTTTTCTGGATCTTTTCCTCATTGAGGTAGATAAGTCTATGACCATTTAACCAGCCAGCAGACCTATAAATCCAATTTATTGAAGTTTCATTGAAATGGGTCTGCCATGTTGTAACCTGCAAGTTCCATCAATCTTAATAAATATCTATCTTCATTAATGTTAATGTGATGGTTGGTGGAACTTAAGGCACCTTAACTATTCATCAATCTCAATAAATTTTTATTATATACATTATAAGCATAAATTGTTCTGCTAGCATACCAGTTTAGTTTTTTGGTTCTTTTCTAAACTCATCAGTCTTTACTTTTTTCTACTGCCATAACCAAAAATATGAAAATATTGGATTTAACATACCATGCATGATATTGCTGAAGTGATACTGTAATTTGACTATAAACATTGAGAATAGGTCCTTGACTGAAAATAGTAATTGAAACTATTCTGGACAATGAAGGGTCTTTGCATTTTGGGGTGGTGTTTAATATCTTCTATCTTCACCATGTTGCACCCATTAATGTTTTCACCTGAATTTGATATTGTAAGTTCTTCATTAATAATATGTTATATGAAAGTTTCTTCCAGTTTCTAACTACCCTAATTGACAAGCAAATTATGTCACAAGAAGAAAAACTTAATTGGCTAAAAAGTGAGGATTGCCCTAGAATTATCACTGCTAAAGCTTGAGGATGCTTTCTTGATTTCTCATAATTTATAAATAATGGCTATTTCATGGGATAATTCGTTGGTTCTTCCTCATCATATATCTTTTTGGGTTGTTAAAAGAAGATTAGTTTAACATGTGGTTTGAATACTAAGGTCCTCATTTTGTGTTGCCTTACTGTGCTTTTATGCTTCTGTTGTTTATGTTCTCTATTTTGTTCTTTGCTTCACTAATGTACCATTCCTTATTCTCTGTGGTTGTTACTTGATGTTGCAATTAATACTCTGTGTTCATCTAATTAAGAAATATGGAATTAAAAAGTATTTTTAAGTATTCAGATTTTAGTTGAATTACTTCATTGGTAATGCTCATAATCTTTGTTTATTAGATCAATTTAATAACTTTGGATGTCTATTCATGAGTTTGTAAAAAAGAACATATAGTATTTTTTTAGGCCTTATGTTGAACCATTGGTTGTGCGAGTTTTAATACGTAAGATATGGTTTTATTTTTATTTGCAACATACTCAAATTTTTCACAAATATATATTTTTTTCTATTGCTTATCAGTATCTGCGAAGAAAACTATTCACTGCAAATGGTATTTGCTATTTTCAGCAATTCTTTATCTCACGCAAGGCACTTTTTTGAAACTACATTTTGATTATTTCCGGCAAGAACCTTCTGTTGCAAAAAGTTTATGCTCCATATTGAGTGATGAATGTAGGTTGTGTATGAGATCCCATATTGTTGGGACGGAGAAGTTCTTACTCGTTATAATGATTCCAATGGAACTCCAATTGTACCACTGACTAGTTCTTTTGGAGTAGAACCCAAATGTAGCTTGGGCCTTCCTTGAGGTGTTACAAATAGTATCAAAGTCTATACCAGTTAGAAGTGTGAGACATGAGCCATGCCATTTATGATAGAATGGCCAGACGAGAAAGTCAAGAATTTAAGAGGAGGGAGATTGTGATACCCCATATTTAGTTTTAAGTATAGTTGGTGTATGGAATTCTACATTATTTGGAACAGAGAAATTCTTGCTCTTTATAATCATTCAATGGGACTTCAATTGTATCATTAACTAGCCTTTTGAAGTAAATCTCATATGTGATTTGGGCCTCCCTTAGGGCATTACACATATTTCCTATAGAATCTAAAGTTCTTTGCAAATGAGCTTTTGAGACAATTATTTCCGACAAACCAATGGCGAAAACTCCTCCCTGCAAAACCTCATTTTTTTTGTAATGGATCACTTCTAGAGAATGAAAGCTTTTGTGATTTGATTTGATTGGTTTGGTTGATTTGGTTAGAGCTATACTTGTGAATTTTTAAACATGCTAATTTTTTGGCTAATCATCCTTATGAATTAGCAAAAGTCTTATTATTTTATTCCCTACAATTTAGTTTTAGGTCATGAATTTACCAAAAGAAAGAGACCTATTGCAACCCCAAAATTCTTGCCATTGTAGATTTCTTCTATGCTATATATAATTATGCAGCTTACATAATCTTGAAGGTATTAATTAAACAAAAAATCTCCACAACTTCCTACTATTCACACAACCTCCACACACCACATTTTTTTTTCTTTTATCAAATATTTATTATATGAATATGGGCGCTGATCGGCGCATTTTGTGGGATGCTCTTAACATTCAAAATATGGGCTCTGGCCCATGTATTTTTGTTGGTGATTTTAATATCATCCTGTTTGATTGAAATGGCATCGAAGGGGAGTGATTTTTCTTGGTGTAATGGGCAATATGGCCTTGCTCGGTCTTGGGTACGGTTGGACCGTGTTTTGATGGATGCCACTTTTCTTTCTGTATTTCCTAATGCTATTTGTTCTTACCTTCCTCGTTCTACTTCGGATCATGCACCTATGTTTATTGAATTCAAGCAGGATCCTCTCTCTTATGGTCCAGCCCCTTTTCGTTTCCAACAGATGTGGGTGGAACACCATAATTTTCTGGATTGTGTTCGACAGGCTTGGTCATCTAGAGAGGGTGGTTCAGCCATTCAGAATTTGGTTATGAAGTTAAAACATACTAAGGTTGCCTTGCGGGAGTGGAATAAAAGGGTCTTCGGTCATACTTTGGTTAGGATTAATGATCTGGAAAAACAGGTCGAGGAGTTTGAACTTCAGTCGCAATCAAACTGGGATGAAATTTTGGATAGAGTTACAGGTGGCCAATGCGAACTTGGCTACTTGGCCGCGTCGGGAAGAAATTCGTTTGAATCAAATGGCAAAGCTAAAGTGGACGGTGGATGGTGATCGGAACTCCAAGTTTTTTCATGCCTGCCTAGCCATGAAACGGCGTAAGCGGGTGCTAAATATGCGCTCGAATGATGAGATGTTTGAGTCTCCTAAGAGCATTCATCAAGGTGCAGTTGATTATTTTTCTTTTTTTCTCCAAGGTGAGCCTCCGGTTGAGCAACCAAACTTTGATGGCCTTATTGATCCAATTATTTATGTGGAGGAAAATGCCTCCCTTGTTAGTGCGCCCTCTTTGGAGGAAGTATTTGCTGCTTTATCTTCTATTCCGATTAACAGTACTCCTGGTCCTGATGGTTTCGGAACTGCTTTTTATAAGAGTTGTTGGGAGGTGATTAAAAATGATTTATGGAAGGCAGTGTTGGAATTCTTTGCATCTAAGTCTCTTCCCAAGTTTTTTACAGCTTCTTATTTAGTGCTAATTCCAAAGGTGGACTCTCCAACAGGTTTTGACAAGTTTCGTCCCATTAGTCTTTGCCCTGTTTTTTTTATAAACTTTGTTCCAAGATTATTGTGAATCGATTAACTAGTCTTTTGCCTCGATTGGTCTCGTTGGAGCAAGGAGCTTTTATTCCAGGTAAAAGTATCTTTGAAAATATTAGCCTCACATAGGAAATGGCTCACTCTATTAACAAGAGGAATCATGGTGGCAACATTATGCTAAAGGTCGATATGGCTAAAGCATAAGACCGAGTGGATTGGAACTTTCTAATAAAGGTCATGTTGAGATTTGGCTTTTCGTCTCAATTTTGTGACTTGATCTTCTTCTGTATTTCTAGCCCTTGATATTCGGTTATAATGATGGGACCATAAAAGGTTTTTTTCCAGGTGGCCGTGGCCTTCAACAAGGTGATCCCTTGCCCCCTTACTTATTTATTATTCAACAGGAGATTCTTTCCCGGATGATCCACAGGAGNGTCGGGAAGAAATTCGTTTGAATCAAATGGCAAAGCTAAAGTGGACGGTGGATGGTGATCGGAACTCCAAGTTTTTTCATGCCTGCCTAGCCATGAAACGGCGTAAGCGGGTGCTAAATATGCGCTCGAATGATGAGATGTTTGAGTCTCCTAAGAGCATTCATCAAGGTGCAGTTGATTATTTTTCTTTTTTTCTCCAAGGTGAGCCTCCGGTTGAGCAACCAAACTTTGATGGCCTTATTGATCCAATTATTTATGTGGAGGAAAATGCCTCCCTTGTTAGTGCGCCCTCTTTGGAGGAAGTATTTGCTGCTTTATCTTCTATTCCGATTAACAGTACTCCTGGTCCTGATGGTTTCGGAACTGCTTTTTATAAGAGTTGTTGGGAGGTGATTAAAAATGATTTATGGAAGGCAGTGTTGGAATTCTTTGCATCTAAGTCTCTTCCCAAGTTTTTTACAGCTTCTTATTTAGTGCTAATTCCAAAGGTGGACTCTCCAACAGGTTTTGACAAGTTTCGTCCCATTAGTCTTTGCCCTGTTTTTTTTATAAACTTTGTTCCAAGATTATTGTGAATCGATTAACTAGTCTTTTGCCTCGATTGGTCTCGTTGGAGCAAGGAGCTTTTATTCCAGGTAAAAGTATCTTTGAAAATATTAGCCTCACATAGGAAATGGCTCACTCTATTAACAAGAGGAATCATGGTGGCAACATTATGCTAAAGGTCGATATGGCTAAAGCATAAGACCGAGTGGATTGGAACTTTCTAATAAAGGTCATGTTGAGATTTGGCTTTTCGTCTCAATTTTGTGACTTGATCTTCTTCTGTATTTCTAGCCCTTGATATTCGGTTATAATGATGGGACCATAAAAGGTTTTTTTCCAGGTGGCCGTGGCCTTCAACAAGGTGATCCCTTGCCCCCTTACTTATTTATTATTCAACAGGAGATTCTTTCCCGGATGATCCACAGGAGTGTGGCTGAGAATAGATTTGGCCATTTTCATTAGGCCAGAGGTACGCCTATTATTTTTCATTTAATGTATGTTGATGATGTGGTTATTTTCACTAATGGGAGCCAAAGATCAGTTCGGGTGCTTCAAAGTATTCTGGGTCAATATGAGAGATGGTCGGGACAAGCTATTAATAAACAAAAATCTGCTTTATACTGCTCGAGTAAAATTTCATCTACTCGTAAGAGGCGTCTTTTTCGTAATATTGGTTTCGTGGAGGGGCACTTCCCTTTCCAATATCTCGAAGTGCCCATTATTCTTGGTCGTCTGAAGCAAGTACATCTTGAAGGCATGGTGAATAAAGTGAGGCATAAACTTAGTGGTTGGAAAATGCGGTTAATGTCTTCTGGAGGGAAACTGGTTTTGTTACGTCATGTTATTTCGAGTATAGCCCTTCACCTATTTGCTGTTTTACAGGTCCCTCTAGCTGTAATTAATAAGATCCATCAGTTGATGAGCTCATTCTTTTGGGGTGAGTCAAATGGAAAAGATAAGAAGAAATGGGTTGCTTGGAAGAACATTTGTAAGCCTGTGGCAAAAGGAGGTCTTAGTCTGAGGCATCTTCAGGACACTCAGATAGCCTTGCAAATGAGGTTTGCCTGGAATCTTCTACAAGGTAATTCTCTCTGGGCAAATTCTTTTAAGACCAAATATGTGGGTTCGAGACCTTGGTTCCTTATAGATGTTGATAAAGGTTCGAGATTTTGGAAAATGATTGCTCATTGCATCCCTTTGGTGATTAATAATTCTAAATGGAGAGTTAGATAAGGAGATATTTTTTTTCTAGTATGATAAATGGCGCAATAATGGCCCCTTGATTAATGACCTGCCAATCGTGGGACAGCCTTTGTTGAAGATTAAAGAGTGTTATTTGTCAGACAGCTGGGATGTGAATTTGCTAGAGAACTTGGTTGGCTTGGAGAATGTTAATGATATCTTAGTCTCTTAATCTGGTCCAAATTCAGGTAGGGATGTTCTTGTTTGGACTGACACTGAGACATATATGTTTTCCACTAAATCTGCATGGTATTGTATTAGAGTCAGGGGCTCCTCTATTGATTGGCATTCTTGGATTTGGCATAAAAGGCTTCCATTAAAAATGTCTATTCAGTTTTGGAAGGCTTGGCACAGGGCTTTGAGTGTGGATGATAGGTTGCATCGCATTGGCATTCCCATTGTTTCTAAATGTGAGTGTTGTCCTGCATCATGCATGGCAGTATGAAGATATTAACCATGTTCTCTTTGAGGGTGCTTTCCCTAAAAAAATATGGTCTTATTTCTACAACATCTTTGGGCTTCCACTAGGTAACAATTGGAAACACCAAGTCTCCTCTTGGTTTCGGCGCGCTAAGTCCTCTTCTCAGGTGGGTGTTATAATTGGCCTCATGCTTGTCATTATTACTTGGAGACTTTGGAGGAGAAAATGTCTAGCGCAAATGGAGGGCTTTTTTTAATCGCATGAAGCTGTTGTCAAATCTATTCTATATGGATTGGTTCCTTTGGTCAGTCGATTGATACTTCTTGCAGGTTATCCCGTTTTGATGGCATGATCCTTGAGACCTTACGGATTAATCCGGCCACTCCTTCTAAAGAAAGGCGGTGTAAGGCAGTCCAGTGGCATAAACCTCCTTCAGGGTGGTTTAAATTGAATACTGATGGTAGCAATCTTGGTAACTTGGGTCCCAGTGGTATTGGTGGTGTTATTCGTAATGATACAGGACGGCTTGTGAGAGCGTTCGCCTCTCCAATTGGTTTTGGTTCTAACAATAAAGTGAAACTCCTTGCACTTCTTAACGGTCTGCGGTTGTGTTTGTCCCTTCAGATTTCTAATGTGGTTGTTGAGGTTGACTCCATGGTGATGATTTCTTGGTGGCATAGAGGACGATGTTTGGTACTTTGAGGACTATTGGGAAGAGATTGTTGGCCTGGCTAATTCTATTAATTGTCGGTTTCAGCATGTTCTACGTGAAGGAAATAAAGTGGCAAATTGGTTGGCCAAAGATGGTGCCAATGGTGCTACTTTGGTCTACACAAATACTTTTTTATTGCCTCGGGTCCTTAGAGGTTTGTTACGGTTGGATTTATTAGGGCTTCCTTCTTTAAGATGTTGTTAATCTTGGCTTTGTTTTTTATTTTCGGTAGTTGTGTTCTTCATTATGTTCATAGGCTTGTTTAGAGCCTTTTCTGGGCTTGGGTTCCTTGGGTTTTTTATTATAGGTCTTGTTTTAATGTTTCCACGGTTTTCCTCCGCCATAAGTGAGGATTTTTATTAATAAATTCGGGAGGGCGTCACTATTGGACAGGTGATTGCTCACTCTTCCAAAAAAAAAATTATTATATGAATAATAAATAGAAAATTTGAAATAGTTTAAAAAGAATAAACTTTAAAAAAAATATTAAAAAATTTAAAGAAGTGTAGAGTGTAGAGTGTGGTGGAGGTTGTGTAGCAAAACTAATTAATACCTACAAGTACAACTCAATTAAACATTAAGGTTGATGAAAATCAATCTTTTGTTGATTCGACGAGTCCAATATGTTGATGTCTCTTTTATAATTGCATATGATACACCCATATGGCATGCATACTTCAGTTAATGAAACTCTACTTCATTAGTAGACAATAGGAGAGCTCAGACGAGGTTCCATGTCTCTGATTCTATCACAGGGTTGGATTTGCATGTTTGAAGCATGTATTTGCATCCTGCAACTGCCTCTCCAACTGTCAAGTAGATACATTCTTGACCTATGTTTTCAACAAACTCGGACTTGTTCAACTTCTTCATCACCTCGCCTCCAGGATTGGCCAATACAAGCTAAACAGACACGATGGAGAAAGGAAAATTTCATAACTTAAAAGGCATTATGAATAAGGGAATAGAAAGAGGTATAAAATTGATCTTTGTCATGAAAAAAGTCGAAGAGTAAATATAAATAAAGAATGTACCTTAAGCCCTCTTCTATCAATAGCCTTTTTGATCTCTTCAAGCATGCTAATTCCGCTAGTATCAATGTTACCAACAGCTATCAAACAAAATAATATTGCATGTTAAGAGTTGAAGTTGGAGTCAGAGTTTTCAATTCGAAAGATAGAGATTGTCTTAATTCTTTCAATGGTTTCCAAATCCATCACTTACCACTCATATCCATTATTACATACTGTAAGCAGGTCTCCCCTGAAGATTTTATTCTATCTTCCTCTTCATCGATCCACCTCGCAATCCTAAGAGGCAAGTAGTAAATTTTTGCTAGTTCTTTTTGCCCAAAACATAAAATTTGTGCCTATTTACTTTGATAAGAGGACACATTTATCTCATGATTACTAATAAATTAAGTGCTTTACGATAATTAAGCTTTTCACTTGAACGGATCAGTGAGGCTCAAAATACATTTTCAACTGACCAATGTGGCTATTTTATTCTCTTCATGTAAGTTTCATCACATCTAATCTATCATTCATAAATTATTTTTTAAATTTTTATATCTGAAAATAAATTATGTATTGAACTTGTAAGAGATCATAAGTATCAATTATTTGCAAGTTTTAGAATTAAGAGTTAATAAATGCTGAAATTTGTTGAGACACATTATTGTTGTGGTAAGTGATTTTTTGTATATATAGAATTGAATTTTTGCTAGCTATATATAGGGTGATTGACTTGAGTTTTGTTGGGTATATATATAGTGTGGAGGAGTTTCTTTTGCACATAGTTGTGTACAAAGGTGTCTTAGGACAAAATAAGGAAAAAAAAAGAGGAAAAGCTAGAAGTTAGCCTTAATAGCAGTGTAGAAGCATTGATGAGAGTGGGCCTTACATGCATGCATTTTTTCCAAAATTAGTACTCTGTAAAATTAGACATTATCAATTATTTTCCTAATTATCATTTAACATTAATCTAGATTTTATTTACCTCTCTCTCAAGTAGCTTGCATTGACAAAGTAAATGGGAGCATCAATTTGGAGTATAAGAACTCCAGGAACATTGCTACCATTTGGGTATTGTTCAACATTTCTGAAAATGGTGGAATTTGGAAGGTTTCCAAGCACCATAGTCCTTGGTCTGGCGATGAATACAAGTACCCTAAGCAAAGATATTGCCATCTGCATAATTTGCACATTAAGAAATTGTAATAATTAAATTCTCCATTTTTGTGACTCAATAAGTAAACAAAGTGCATATTTGGTGATCATATGGGTGTGTGAGAGATTAAAATCATCTCAGACTCAATTGGTACATAAATAAACATATGAAGTAAACCCTACGACATTTATTCAATATTTGATTCTCCATGTCAAAAAAGTTTACACGGATAATACTAAATATTGTAGGGTTCACTTCGTGTGTTTATCTCGGCCTAATATCTTAATTCGAATGTGAGAGAGGCAAGCGTTTCATACCGCTATAACTAGCCCAATCTCGACGCTGCCGAAAACCACTCCAATGTATGCACTAATGCACACTAGAAAGTCGAATTTGTCAACCTGCCAAAGATGGATGGCCGCTTCGTAGTCTATTAGACAGAGCATTGCGGATATGATTATGGCCGCCAACACAACAAGGGGAGTGTAGTGGAATAAGGGAGTTAGGAATAACAATGTAAACATGACAGCAATTGCCATGACAATGTTTGAAAATGCTGTCTTGCATCCTGCGCTGTAATTTACTGCTGCTCTTGAAAATGGACCTAAAATGTACGAGAATGCTAAATCATTAGCAAAAGCATAGAATTACTTAATTATTAGTACCAGGAAAAATAGGCTTTTGAGCATTTGATAGATTATAATTAGGCCATGAAAACATATATGCTTACATTAGGCACTATTTTATAATAAATGCAGCAAATTATTAGAAGTGAGATCAGATCTATATAGAGAGAGTACTGCATGCATGCATAGAGGTTGGGCAAATGAATTAAGGATGCATGCATGCACCTGTGGTGAGGTAGCAAGAGGTGCAAGAACCAGCAATATTCATTACTCCAAAAGCAATCATCTCTTTGTTCCCATCAATATGGTAATTCTTGAACATTGCAAAGCTTCTTCCTACTGCTATTCCTTCCTGTACATAACCATAAGCAATCCCTTCATCACAAGTATTAACCACGACGGGAAAAAAAAAAAAAAAGGGGAGATGTTTTTTGCAAGTCTAAAGTTGAACTGAGTAAAAGATATGTTGTGTTGAAGGGCCAAACAGTGAAGGCTTTGGTCTTGGGGTATTACTCTCTTTAAAATTCAAGGTTTAACATATTATGGATGCAAACAATTTTTTAGGCCACACCTCTTGGTGAAAAGTCAGCGATTTAACCAGTTTCGTATAGGAAAACTTCTGAAGATGCAGTGCAAATGAATGTGATTTACTTTGCAAAGATAGGTTTGAAGGGCCCTGCTTTAGAGAGGTTATCCGACATTTAAAAAAAAAGAAAGATATGTTGTGATTGCAGAGTTCTGAACTCTTAATTTGTCATTAAGAGAAGTGAGAAAAGAAAACTTTTTTAATCTCTATGACCATGCACCCTAGCTAGCTCGGTGTCTCAATTCAATCAGAGTAGCAAAAGTGCTTGCTTACAGCGAAACCAATGACACCAGTGATGATGCCGGTTTTAATAGTTGCTTTGAGATAAGGAGAAACAAATTCTAGATCCCCCACCGACACTGGATTCAGCCCCTTCTTCAACTCTCCTACCTGAAAACAAAACAAACAAAAAAAGCTTTCAGCAGCAGCAGCATGCATCATTTCAGACCTCTGCACCATTCAAATAAGACATCGATAAATTATCAAAAAAAAAAAAAAAATACTACCAGTGGGCAACGGCTGCAGTGCAGTGGTACTGGATCTAGAAAATGTTTTTTTTAAACAAACAAATCATTTTACTTTATATCTTTTAAAAAATTTATTGAAAATCTTATTTTTGTTCTTGAGAATTTTTAAAAAATCCTCACCTGTTCAAAAATTATATATAATAATCTTATTATGTTTTAAGAAAAACTTAACAATATTTATAATTTGATTTTTATTAGAATTTATATTATAGCCCCAAATCTTATACAAATTTGATTTTTGCTTAAAACATTCTATTTTTTATTCAAACATTTTAAAAGCCAAAATTTATATAGTAAATAAATTCATATAACCGTCTAATTTTTTTTTTATTCTTCTTTAACCTGGTTCGTCTCCTTTAACTTCTTTTTTTTTTTTTTCCCAATATATCTGTTTTATGCATGACCTGTTTTTTTAACGTTGCTCTAACATTTTTCCTCGTAGTTAACAGAATTTTTTTTTTTTTTTTTTTTAAAGAAGGGAAAACTCTTATTTTTTTAATTACTTTATAATGATATTTGGATAATGATAAGATGAGATGAGAATTATGTGAAATAGTTTGTAAATATTAGTGAAATTTTTTGAGTTAAAATGTTTTATTGGAGTTTGGAAAATGAGAGAGAAAATTTTAAATAAAAATACTATAAAGTTAAAAAATTGTTTACAAATAATTTTTGTTCTGTAAATTGAAAAAAAAAATTATGTTTTTTTTTAAATTTAAAAAATTTGTAATGATTAAATAATGATTAGATAAAAAAAAGTTAAAACACTTGAAATTGAAATATATTTTGTAATTTAGTTAGGTTAGGATGTTGAGATAAGATAAGAATTTTTGAAAATTTTGTGAATAGTGTTAAGATGAAAATTTAAAATATTATTTTTTTAATATTATTATTGTTTTGGAATTTGAAAATGTTGAATTAGAATTTGAAAAAGTTGAATTGTTTATTATATTTTATATAAAGATTTAAAAAAGATGTAATGATGAGATGAGATAAAGATGAAATTTCTCATCTTTGTCCCCAAACATAACCTAGTGATGTTTGAGAAAAAAATTATGAAATCAAACTAATTTAAGATAAGATGAGAACATCTCATCTCATCTAGGTTCCCAAATAAATATAAGTTTATAACCCCTAAACGTACGTCATATATCTCCAATTGATGGATATGTTGATAATATTTTTATGAGTTCTTCTACTCAGATTTACACCACATATTTACTAAGCAAAAAAGAATAAAAAAATAAAAGCAGATGTCCGGTGTAAATCTTAATAGTTTAATAATAATCCACCTCTCTGAAAATAACTTTCTAGTTCCGACGTTAAATGCCGATCGAGTGCCCATTTATCACTGAGAGAGAGAAAGAGAGGGAAATTTGAAAGCATGATGAGTTGGGGGGCCGGGGATTCTCACCACTTGAACACCATGTTTCTCAGCATGGATTAGATAAACGACAAGGCTTCCCAAAACGACAGACGTCAACGGTGCCATCGCTGATATCCAAAAGAAGTTGGGCTTTCTCTTACTCTGCATTTTGTGAAACATCATGTACACAATTAATTAATATTATTATAAGATTATATTATTTTTCTACCTCAAAATAACCCTTCAAATTTTTTCATAAAAACTAGAACACATGAATTATATAAAAGTAAATTTATAATTTAATATAATACATCAAATTATAAAATTATTTTTAATATAAAATAATTCTTACGTATAACGTAAAATCACCTTAATTTATAAATTTATTTTTATATAATATTTTTGTATCCGAAACAGTTCTCCATGTCAAATGCATGCAGCACGGCCTAGCTAGAGGCTAGCATGATTTCTAGCTTCTAAATTGATATCATGGTCGGTTGGTGCAAAGAGATAATGAAGATCGACAGAGTGCTTGAAAAAGAAGAAAAGTTGATGATCAGTTGGGTTAGTTTATAGGTACGAATAGCCCTGAGTCACCTTATCATGTTCTGCTGTCTTAGTACAGACTAGAGCATGCGCAGTCTGTCTAAAATGGGGCAGGCTGCAAGGACGTCAAATAATGCAATTCTTTTTTAGTTTTCCAAGTTATTTTCATGCTTTATATATATGCTGGGGCTGGGCCGAAAGCAAGTGCATGCATAGTATTACGAGTACTCAAACAATCGTTGAAACTTGAAACTTTGCTTAAGTACTTGGGGTGGTGGGATCATCAGGTTAATCATTTAGGGTTGAAGTAAGTCCCACGACAGGTAAAGATATTAAAAGTTGAAGTGGGTTTGAGCCTAATGCATGGAATTAAAAAAAAAAAGAAAAAAAGAAAAATATTGGTAGATGCTGATGAAGAGTTTGAGTGAAATGCCCATATTCTACTATATATTTACAAGTGGGTAGATAAAACATCAATTATCATGGATCATGATGTGACCCATTATATAAAGTTATTAAGATATTAAAACAAAAATACTTTTTTAATTGTGTTAACTACTCATGCAACACAATATTTCCCCAACAATAATGTATTTAACGTTTGTGAATAAACGGACTTGCATTTTTTTTTTTAAATAAGTATATATGGGTACTACCTCTTCTTTAATATATATGTACCCCATGATTTTCCTTCATTTTAGTGATTTATTTAGTTGTAGTTGTAGTGCTATATGTGACTTTTATATGACATGACTGGGTATGAATTAAGAATTGGCCTGTTTTGGTTACCGATCTCATCTCATCTCATTTTATCTAATATTATAATTTTTTTAAACTCTTACATATAATATAATAAATAATTCAAATATTTTTTTAAATTTTAAAATAAAAATAATATTTTAACAATATTTTATTCATATTTTAACTTTTATCTCATCTTATTTGAGTAAATAACAAAGCCTAAGAATTTCAAGAATCTTAAGTTTGCATCATGGAAAAATAGGTTAGATTCATTACTCACGAAGTATCTCATGCTGATGAGAAAGAAAAGGGAACAACATCCCAGAACACCGCTTTCCCATCTCCACTGTAATATCCACCAACCATGAGATATTAGACAAAATGGAACGAAAGACAGAAAATATATAGAGGAAATTATAATCACAGATGATTAATAGAGCTGAAGAATTTGAAAGTGCAGTACATCTGCTTCTAATTTCTTGACAAGAAATGAAAAGTCAGCTTCGTAATTAATGAACATTTCGTAAGTCAATTAAGTATTAAATCCATTTTACCACAGCTAGCTCGCTAGCGTTGAAATGGTACTAAAATTAGCTTACCTACCTCATGTGTTTGGGTAAAGACAGAACGCAACACTGACACAAGATCTGTTGCATGCGTGAATTGGTCGAGGCCAAGGATCTCTTTTAGCTGTTGCAGGCACACCACAGTGGCTGCTCCTGCCATGAACCCTACTATGGTTGCATGCGATAGAAAATCCACGATAAACCCTAGCCTTGATCACCCATGCATGCACCAATTATATATTATAAGGATATATATATCTAGCTGAATTACAGTATTCATGTATGAATGTAAGAAACCAACAGAGATCAGAGAGAGAGAGAGAGAGAGAGTGAGTGATCAAGCATAATACGTACGTTTGCTTAACGTGACTTTTCTGGCCAAATTAGGTGCTAATTAATTATTACTTAATTTTTCTACGAATTTAGGGTCTATAATTATTTAGCACACTACGTCATGTCCTTTTATAGATCAGCATTATTAATGCTAAAGTACTTTTTGACGTTACTTATTATCGTTCATCTTACCAAACCTGAAGATGGATTAAGAAAAAGGAGAAACTTACTGATATAATTATCATTTTCTGAACTCTTTCTTATTATGCAATACTCATGAATTTTCTTTTTCTGATGGATTTGGGCAATTGATCTAACCTTAATAAGCCTAAAGAGGCTTGGAAAACACCGGCGAAGAATGTCGCCGTGAAAGCAAGGTGAAGATAGAGCTTAGGATTCTCATTAGCATTAACTTCATTCCCCAACATTGAAGCCAAAAGAAGCGATGGAACAGCTACATTCCCCACAGCCAAGTCTCTGGAGCTGCCCATCATCGCATAAACCAATGGTGGAACAAAGCTCGAATCTGCATTTGTTTTACAAATAATAAAAAAATAAAAATAAAAACACTTGGAATTAAACTACTTGATGATCAGTTATATATATATATGCATTTGTGTCAAATTTGTAAAGTTAGCACTCACACAGGCCAAGAATAGGAGGCAAATTGGCAAGTTTTGCATAACTGATCCCCTGAGGGATTGCCAAACTAGCAACGGTGATCCCAGAAACAAGATCAGATTTCAGGAACTCAAAAGTATAGCGAGGTGCCCATTGGAGGATTGGGAAGAAGTAGTGCAGTCCTAGCAAGAATTTCCTTGATGGTGGCTGCTTCCTGAACTGCCTTAATGGGTCATCAGGAAAGAAAGTCTCTTTGAGAGAGCACTTTAGTGACTTCACAAACGGTTGTGGGGGTGGAATGGCTACCCGGTGCGTGCACTCCATGTTCAAACCGATGAGTTTGTATTTTTTGCTACTGCGTGGAGCTTTATATAAAGAAAAATATTAATTTGCCTCCTTATTTTGTCCACCGTATATTTAAATTTTTGTATGAAGTGAGTTTTATTATATTAATATATTTTTTAATTTTTAAAAATATTTAAATATATTAAAAAATAAGAAAATTAAAAAATTAGGCATGAAATTGGTCTTTAGAATTTGAATGCGTACGTAAAGGCCGGTCCCGCCTAGGAATAACAAGTGTCTGGACACCTACGTTTACATGATGATGGCTTTTTATTTCAACAGTTTTTTGAGGAGCCCACCTCGATCGTGATGATTATTTCTCTGTTCAGAATCTCCTACCTAATGTGAAAGATCGTGACTCATGCATGAGGTGGCAGATATCCCAGAAGTTCCGTGTAATATTGTATGTTGTTTAATTCAAGAAATTGGATCAAGATCAATGCAGCCTTCCCTAAAGCCAATATTGTCGTATGCCCTAGCAGCTTGCAATTACGTGCATGGTATAATTCTATTAGATGGCTTTGGAGAGACTCTAAATCCGAGAATAAGCTTAATTTGCTGACTTAGTGGTCACATCATTAATTGGCAAACCAATCGATCAAAATTCTAAGCATGTAATTATGCCACATGAAGCTTGTCATCTTCCTTGTTTAACCCTCAAAAGTTGCTTTTAATTTATAGTAGAAAAAGTTCGCTTTAATTCGAATGTCCACAAATATTATGAGAGGAGGAGAGACCCATTTGTTTTTTTATCCAAAAGAAGTAATAATCTTTTCCTGATCAAGAGAAATTCTTGTTGCAGTCGGGGACTGAAGCACACTCCCAACGTGGCAAAAACTCACCATTTCATTTAGATGAAGGCACAACGTCGTTTTGAATAACTAATAATCTTTCCCTTTCCCCTTCCCCTTCCTTCCCCCTTTCCCCTTCGTGACTACTCCCCCTTCCTCCCAAGAGTGAACTCTCCCCTTCCCCTTCCTCCGAAGCTTCGTCGTCCATCCCCGGTACCGATGCGTAGCGTTGTCCCCTTCCTTTGTGCCAACGGATTGCTGCAGCGCCGTCCCTCTCACATGTATAAGCATTGTCCCTCTCACATGTATATATCAAGAAGAGAAGTGTTGATCTTTTGCTGCATAGCCTTTCTGTACTTCTTCAAAAAATAATTTGGATTGATTTGGGTATTGATTTGCATAACACAGGTATTGAGGTGTTGCATAACCTTTCTGTGGATTTCTATAGGGTATTGATTTGGGGGAAGGGTTGATTTGTTGCATAACATAGGAATTGATTTGCTTCATAACATAGGAATTGATTTGCTACATAACCTTTCTGTGGGTTTTCTATAGGGTATTGATTTGGTTAGTTCTTTATTGGACGTGGGTTTTCTGTTCGATTTTTATGTCAATTATCACTTTGAGTCTTATAGGTAACAACTATTCCCAAATTTATACACAATGTGTCTTTCTCAACTATCATTAACATTAAATACAGCTTATAAGAAAGTCCTTAGTTTTCTGATATAACTAAAATAACTGCTAAGCTTGAATTGAGGATCAAAAGCAAATTCTCCACAATGAATGGTCTCTCCACAATGATGAGTTTTATTTTATGCCTTTTCTTTCATATTTAATATCATGAAGATGATATAAAAAGTTTCTGCTCATATAGACAAGTCACTCAAATTAAAAACCAATACCTGAGCAACATATCAATTATGGTTGTTACAACTAATCATTTGCATTTCAAGGTGAAATTTCTCCTTCAATAGCTCCTTGACCTGCCACTTAACTCACGAAGATTCACTTTGAAAATTAAATATGTACTTAAAAATTTATATCTTCATTTGAAATTTTTCCTTCAATAGCTCCTTGACCTACCACTTAACCCACCAGCTTCACTTTGAAGATTAAATATGTACTTTAAAAGGAGACGAGGTCATTTGGTCATTTTGGTCATTCAATAAAGCTGATATGGACAAAAGACAAAAAGTAATGTACGCAGGGACTGACTTTAGGGACTATAGCTAGCACTTCTCTTTCCTCAATCATATCTTTGAGTGAATACTTGAAACGTTCGGAAACTGCAGTTAGACCACCATGACTAGAAAACTGTGATGCTAGTAGCTCTGACACTTCCACCATCATGAGAACGTAACACAAGTAAAGGCTTTGCAACATACGTACGTAGGTTCTTATTTTCTTACGCATATCATGAGAATCATGCTACCCATGCAATTGACTATTTGACTCTCCCATATATATATACATATAGAGTTCAGATACCCCACGTTATATTACACAATCTTGCACAGCCGTTCCCACGTTATATTACACAATCTCACTACAAGGAGTAAGGGGGGAGGGATAGATAGAGAAAGAGAGAGAACAATGGTCCAGATACAAGGCCTAAGAACAATGGTAATAAATATTGTTTTGGTAGAAATTACAAAGAATTTATTATTCATTGCTCTCAGATTCTTCTACAATATTTGTTGTTTATGAGGTGGTTGGACAATGTACAATGTTGGTATGCACACTACAAAATTTACTATCACTTCTATTCAACATACATTAATGTTCCCTGCGAATTTCTTTTTAAGTTGACTTTTAAATTATCTTGAATTTTGAAATTCATTGCCCACTTATCTAACACTCACTGACGCTCCATGGAATGTTAATAAAAATTCTAAGGACACACCTAATTAGGAAACACTCACGGTTTATCAATTCCATTGTAGTTGGTTTAGTGATTCTTAACTGTTAGTCATTTATGTCAACATGTCAATGGCAAGGAAACAAACAATGCGGAAGTGTCGTGGACCAGCTAGGTGCACTGAGTTTATGAAGTTTCGTAAATATGGTCTCATTTCTTTGAAGATTAATGATGGTGAGAGGGCACCATCATGTGAGAATGTGGTGTTCTTTTCAACAAAGGTAATATGGATTATCAAGCATCATGCAATCATGGTTCAAAATAGTTAGGATGTTGTAGATGCACAAGAGGAAGAGGAGGTGATCAATCTGCGTGTTCGGGTATTGAGCTGCTTTCATTAAATTAGGAAAATAGACTAAATTTCATAGCAAAGTATATTTTAAAAGATGTTATGTCTATGGACTGGTGTCTTTTTGGTTTAATGTTGCAAGCTGATTTCATTTTAGATTGGAGCAAAATGAATCATTACGAGATGGTCGAGAAGAACCTTGGGAAGAAGTTCAATGATTTTCACTACCAACTTCATAAAATATACTTGGGTTGTGCAACACACAAGAAGTCATTAGTGAAATCAACCTCGTTGGTGGAACCAAACGTATGGGAAAAGTTATGTGGGAGATGAGAGCGACGATTCAAGGTAACAAGTGACGTGTAGAAATTTGAAAATATAAAACAGTATTAGATTTGATACAATTTATTGAAAAATGATGTGTTGAGTATTGTTAATGTTGTCATTATAATTATTACAGAAAATCTCCAATCAAAATAAGGCCAATAAGAAAAAACAGCGTGTGAACCACACAACAGGCAAAAAGTCATTTGTGAGGTTAATACTAAAGATGGTAAGATTATTGTGATTTTCAAAATCTAAACTCATTGGTCAGTGCTAGTGTGTAAACAAAAGAACATTTTTAATATTCATGTATGTAATTGAAGGGTCAGAGCTCATTAAACTTGGTAAACTTCTATAAAGAAACTAGAAGGTCAAAAAAGAAATGGGCATTTGTCATTCCCATGACAGAAACACTCTATGTGCATGCTCTCTAAGGCTGCGTTTGGATGCTGAACTGAGTTGAGTTGAGTTGAGTTTTTTATGAATAGTAGTGAGTTGAGATTGTTGAATGGGTTTTGTGGGGTCCACTTAAAATGAGTTTATGTGTGTTTGGATGTTAAAATGAGTTTAGATATATTTATAAAAATTTGTAAAATAATTTAAACCGACCATAAATGTACTGTTTACGTGTCAGTTTTGTCTCCTGAGTCAACGGCAATTCCAAATTTACGCACTACTAAAACCGGCTATTCACTACTAAAACTGGCTATACACTGTACATTAGTACCCATTCTTACAAACCCACCTCCCAAGTAATCATATTTATTATAAGTTTTGACAAAACAATTGACTTTCTCATTTTAGTTGATTTTTTTTTTCAAAGCAGGTGCTTCACACGTCTCATCTCCATGTGTCACGTATTACAGTATAAAATGAGTTGAAAGGACAAAAACTCAGTTCAAAGTTTGTTTGGATGGCATACTCGATTTAAATTTAGACTAAGTTGAGTTGATTCTGTCATCCAAACAAGCCCTAACTTACCAACTTTATACTATGTTATTCCATTCGTAGATAAGATAAAAAGTTTAACTCATATAAAATATATCGTTTGCATCAAAATACAATGATTGAGAAGTTATGATTAGTTATGATGATGGTGATATTAAAACCTTGCAACTTGAGAGATGTATACTAGATACAAAGAGATGTTTGGTGATTTTTTCTGTAATATACTATAGGTAGAGATTTATGTTGAGTATGCATGTTAAGTTTAAGAGATTTAATCATTTGTTGGTTTTCATGTTGACGACAATTTGTAGGGTTTACATTTGTTTTGTTTGTATATGCAATGACTGGCATAAGCTCTGTAATTCTTTAAATTTCTGTAATTTGCAGGTAGACATCAATAATTACTTCAAGCACATCAATAATTATTTGAACTTATGTAATTTGTAGGTAGACATAAGCTCTCAAAGGTTGATATGAGCCAAGTAATTTTTTGATGCAGCAATAAGCCTATTAGATGCTACATATATACTTCACTCCCAAGTTTAAATGTATAGCCATATTGACAACAATTCCAAATATGAGAGAGAGAGAGAGAGAGAGAGACAATGGTAATAAGTATTGTTTTGGTGAAAATTACAAAGAATTTATTATTCATTGCTCTCAGATTTTTCTGCAATATTAGTTGTTTTATGAGGTAGTTGGACAATGTACAATGTTAGTATACACATTACAAAATTTATTGTCACTTCTATTCAACATACATTAATGTTCCATGTGAATTTCTTTTAAGGTTGACTCTTAAATTATCTTGAATTTTAAAATTTATTCTCCACTTATTTAACACTTACTGAAGCTCCATGGAATGTTAATAAAAATTCTAAAAATAGACCTAATTAGGAAACACTCATAGTTTATCAATTCCATTGTAATTGTTTTAGTAATTCTTAATTGTTTGTCATTTATGTCAACATGTCAATGGCAGGGAAACAAACAATGTGGAGGTGTCGTGGACCAGCTAGGTGCACTGGGTTTATAAAGTTTCGTAAGCATGGTCTCATCCCTTTAAAAATTAATGATGGTGAGAGCGCACCATCATATGAGAATGTGGTGTTCTTTACCACAAGGGTAACATGGATTATCAAGTATCATGCAATCATAGTTCAAAATAGTTAGGATGTTGTAGATGCACAAGAGAAAAATGAGGTGATTAATCCTCGTGTTCGGGTATTGAGCTGCTTTCATTAAACTAGGAAAATAGACTAAATTCCGTAGCGAAGTATATTTTAAAAGATGTTATGCCTATGAACTGATGTCTTTTTGGTTTAATGTTACAAGCTGATTTCATTCTAGATTGGAGCAAAAGGAATCATCACTAGATGGTCGAGAATGACCTCGGGAAGAAGTTCAATGACTTTCACTACTAGCTTCATAAAATATACTTGAGTTGCACAACACACAAGGAGGCATTAGTGAAATCAACCTCCCTCGTTGGTGGAACCAGAGGTATGGGAAAAGTTATGTGGGAGATAGGGGAGCAACGAATTCAAGGTAACAAGTGACGTGTAAAAGTTTAAAAATATAAGACAATATTAGATTTAATGCAATTTATTGAAATGTGATGTGTTGAGCATTGTTAACATTGTCATTATAAATATTTTAGAAATTATCCAATCAAAATAAGGCCAATAGGAAAAAGTAGCGTACCAACCACACAACAAGCAAAAAGTCATTTGTGAAGTTAATGCAAGAGATGGTAAGATTATTGTGATTTTCAAAATCTAAACTTATTGGTCAAGACTAGTGTGTAAATAAAAGAACATCCTTAATATTTATGTATGTAATTGAAGGATCCGAACTCATTAAACTTGGTAAACTTCTATAAAGAAATTAGAAAGGACAAAGAAAAAATGAGCATTTGTCATTCTCATGACAGAAACACTCTATGTGCGTGCTCTCCAACTTACCAACTTTAAACTATGTTGTTCCATTCATATATCATAAGATAAAGAGTTTAGTTATTTCCCCTAATTATAACTCATATAAAATATATTGTTTGTATCAGAATACGCTGATTAAGAAGTTATGATTAGTTATGATGCTAGTGATATTATGTAATACCCGCATCCTACTACGTAGGTACTTACGTCATTTTTATTAATTTAATTTCTTAAGTCAAATATTTTGAGATAAGGATTTTTATTATTTTATTATCTTATTATTTTGTTTTAAGGTATGTGTGCTTTTATTTTTATGAGGGTCATTAAAATAATTTAAGAGTATATTTTCAGATCTTAAAATATATTTTCCTAAAACTCCTTATCTTTCTATTTAATTGAGGAGTGGCCTAAACCTTCTCCATCGTAGGATGGGCATCTGAAAAAAAATATCTTCCATGCTCAGATCCCCACATCCATTCCTTGGGTTGTAAGAGAAGCTTTGACTCATTTTTTTCCATTGGTAACCGACTTCTTCAACAAGCCATTCGGATCTTCTTTCCCTTTTCTTCTCTCACACGCCAATTCCATCTTCTAGAGTAAGCCAAAGAAAAATTTCCCTACAAGTCTAAGTGCAGCCATTTTAACCACACGAAAAAGACCCTTTCGGTTCTCTCTAGCACCGAATGACTCCCTCTCCTGTTCTTCAAGCCGATTCTCCATCCTTTCTTAAACTTGGAGTTCGGTAGAAGCTCATTTCAAGAGGACGAATTTCATGGCTTGGATCTTCGGACTTGTTCTCCTCTTTCCGTTCGTAGCTTGCCAAGTCAGGTAACACTCTATTCTCCGAATTTCTTGTGGATTGAAACCATTACTAAGTAAGTTTATGCTTTGTACTTTGGGGTTTTCGGGTTCTATGTCTAGACCGGTTTTTGTGTAGTGATTTCTGAGTTGATTTCCCTTTCGTTCCTTCTAATTCATGTCCTAGCTAATTGATAATCGAATGGAAGGAACTATGCCCTATTTTCTGTTGATTTCTAGCCGTGTATATACTCTGTTGATTTCTAGCCGTGTGTTATATCTTGCTTAGTTCCAGCCATATGTGACTATAAGCTACCTTGTTGCATTTCTTTCTTGTGACTTATTAAGCCTAAGCCATATGTTGATCTTATCATGCCTTTAAGTGTTATATTAATGACGTTGAAGTTATGATTTTAAGCAAACTTTCTTCAAAGTTTATGGCCTAAGTAAGCCACTAAGATTTTTAATCTAAATTAGTAACCTTACCTTGGAAACCTTAAGTTTGCCAAGTGCTATATCCATTGTTTTATGATTTGTTTTTAGAAAATAAGAGATATTTTCCTAAGCTTCTGACAACCTAAGTGTGGTTTAATTATATGGTTGAAGTTTGGATTAAATAAAGGATGTTTAAGAGCATGAAAGTACGAAGACTATAGGCTATCTAAGGGAATTCAAAAATTTTCTACTTTGCTTTTGTTGAGGCTTAAATCAGTCCATTTCATCCCTTTGTTTAATCTTACCTTGGCTCAACTAAAGATGAATTTTGGTATGAAAGACCATTGAAAAGAAGTGATAAAAAATCAACCATTTGCAAACATTGGCCCTTTGTTGGATTTACCCCCCAAAATGATATTGCAAAATTGTCACATGTCCTCTTCAATGAAAAATTTCATATTTGAAATACCTCCTTGTTCCCTTCCCCTTTTTCAGTAAATTCCTACCAGTTATGTAATTTAATCTATGATTTCCATCTATATTTTATGGGGAAAGCAATGGCCTTGCAAAGAGAGCAGCCAATGAGTTACGTGTTTTCATGAGTCTCTTTAAATTGTATGGGATGAGGATTTTAATGATTTGGCCTAATGTTACGTATGGTGGGTAGACAAACGGGTTAAGGAAAACATTTAATTTCAAATTGGAATTTAAGTGAGTATATAAGAGTATTGATTAGTAAAGCTCAAAGTAAGGTGGATGTTAATATGTCTATCTCATTTTATTGAATATGAGTCTATTTTCAAGACCAAAAGAATTTACCAGTAAAGCTCACAGGTAAGCAATTATGACCATGTGCTTTGCACAAGTTCTTTTATGAAAGAATATCTCTCTCCTACTATTTATAATTGTGTGTATACGGTAATGCATCATGAGATTTTATGCATCTCTCTTAAATAACTGATATCTTATTTATATATATAGCATGACTTGAAACCTTTTTTCGAAAATGCATATGCATCGGACTAAAGAAAGACAATGAAAAGGAATGAACGTAAAGGAAAGGAAAGAATTAAAGGAATGTTCAATGTATGAGAATACATAATGGCCACATGAATGAAAGGGATACCCAAATGAATGAATGGGTAGATTGCAATGCCAGGTAGTAGTATCTGGTAGTGCACCTAGTACTGCACCCTGACGGAATGAGATTCCAACCATTGGCCATAGGGTCGCTAACTCTAGCACAGGGGCGTAACAGTGTGCAATGACCTATGAAAGTGAAATATAAAAAGCATGTTTATGCATGAAAGTATGATTTATTTCTCAAGAATGTTTATGCATGAAAGTATGACTGATTTCTCAAGAACGTTTATGCATGAAAGCAATGACTTATTCCTGAAGAATATTTATGCATGAAAGCATTTTTAAGGAAATTGCAAATGTTTATGTATACAAGTTTTCAAAAGAAAGTTATGTGAGTAATATGTTAACGGTATGGTGTATTGCTTACTAAGTATTAGACTCACTTTTGTATTTATGTATTAAACGTCCAAGTAATGATGAAGAGGCTGTGGAGCCCGACACTGCTGAGGAGGGAGGAGCTGACATTTAGTATTCCCCAGTTCGTTGACTGATGATGATGGTTATAAGTTTTAGGATGGGTCCCATGTTGGAACATTTTGTGGAATTAATTTTAAGACAATATAGCTTTGGGGAATGTTGTAAATTCTATGGTGGGACGATGGTAATGGTGTGACTTCTATGGAGGGGTGATGGTAATCCCTCATAAATTGGCTTGACACCTTTTTGTTTGTATTGAAATGACCGAGTTCCCTCTTATTTAAAACTAATTACGTTGGAATGAATGAATGATGGACTCTAAGGGTCCTTTATGGAAATGCTGAATTGAATGTCTAGCACTCTGAGAGTCTCTTGTGGATGAATGTTTGAATAGAGCATCTATCAGGTATTCCCATTTATTAAATAAGCAATTTCGAGTATACATGTGTTATGTTCATGCTAATCACATATTAATCAAAAGGAAAGAAAGAAAGAACAGGTATGTGCGTAGCGATTCTACCCCTCGCAGGACAGGATTGTTACATATTAAAACCGTACAACTTGAGATATGTATATTAGGTACAAAGAAATGTTTGGTGATTTTTTTTGTAATAGACTATAAGTAGAGATTTATGTTGAATATGCATGTAAAGTTTAAGACAATTTGTTGGTTTCCATGTTGACTACAATTTGTAGGGTTTACATTTGCTTTGCTTGTACATGCAATGACTGGTATAAGCTCTGTAATTCTTTGAATCTCTATAATTTGCAAGTAGACATTAATAATTATTTCAAACACATCAATAATTATTTGAACCTATGTAATTTGTAGGTAGACATAAGCTCACAAAGGTTGAAATAAGCCAAGTAATTTTTTGATGCACCAATGATCCTGTTAGATGCTACATATATACTTCACTTCCAGGTTTAAATGTATAGCCATTTTAACATCAATTCCAATGAGTAGCTCATATTTTTATGTTTAGTGGCAATATATTTTTAGGAATTTAAGCAATTGCATGACAATTAGGTATATATCTATTATAATGTATGATGTGAAAGTAAATGAAATGTTCACATTCAAACTTGTATGAAAACTGGATGGCAATGTAGATGAAAATGGAAGTAAAATAAAGGTTTTTGATTTATATATGACATGTCATTAAGCTATATTAAATCCAAAACAAAAATTCCTCAAATACAGGCTATTGGGAAATAATAAAATTTTTTTTATGATTGGTCAATTGATACATACCAGGCTTGATTGGCAAAGAATTAATATTCTATAGATTTATTTTATGATTGAAGGAGAATCAATATGCCAAAATATATCCTATGTTTGAGATTGAGGTTTCTATTTCAATTTGCATATATCAATAAATTTATCCATGTATCTGGGTTCGAAAGAGCCATAATAACTCTAGTAGCTACAAGGTCCAACATGTCAACAAATGGGGAAATGAAGTGGCGCACATAGATTAGCAAAATATGCTTGAAATTTAGAATATATTGCATTGCGGTGGGATGTGATTCGACCATTTATTGCACAAGTTGTCTAGGTGGGCATCCAATTTTAATCTTCTTTGATATTTAATAAAAAAAAAATTCTATTGATCGAAAAAAAATATTAACTATTGGTGGCTACAACATAAACTCGTAATCATATATTTACAACAAGCTTATAACTTGCAAATGAATAGAGATCATGAATAATGGATGCAAGTACACAGTGTATAAGAAGGAAACAACTTTGAATTTTTCTGTTCTTTGGTATAAACAAGTTGATTAGCTTTCCATCATCAATTTCTTTCGCACCTATTTCTTGCCAAAGTGGTTCCTAATTCTCAAATCAGTCGTATCAAGCAAAATTTACTTTTGCCATCTTCCCCAACCACCAGTTGATTTTTTTCTATCACGATTTGATGCTTCTATCATCTCCATTGTAGCTAAAACCATAAAAGCTCTTCAATTTATCCGATATTAATTCTATGTTTAGGGGTGTGTTTCTTAGCTTCTCTTTCTTTTTTATCATTTATCTCATTTCAGCTCCCAACATCCTTCATCAATTTCATTCCTCATCCTTCTTGGTTTTAGCAATTTTTACCATCGAGTTACTCCAAAAAAAAGTTGCATTGACCTCATCCCTATTAAATAGAAAACTGACTTAAACAGATTTTGATATTAAGTCTTCTATCGATGTACAATATTGAATAATATTGTGGATATCATACTATATTTGGGATTATACAATAGAAAATCCAAAACCCCCATTCTTGAATTAATGTCATTTGTCAAGGATGTCTTCAGCAGCGCCCATTAACCACAACGACAACATTGAAATGTGCACATGCATGCTATTGAGTGGAGTTGAGAACATTGTTGAAGCCATATTTGAATCAAGATCATGTCTACTAAAGTCAAATCAATGTGAAACTTGATGATGACATATAGGTATAGTCGATCAAATATATAGTATGTTCTAATTGTGTTGCAAACTGGAAATATGTTCTAATCATGTTGCAAACCATGTCATCAATGGAGTATGTTCTAATTAAACTAAGTTGCCTCAGATCTCTGCAAACTATGTCATCTAGTATGGTTTTAAGACAACAATAGAAAAAATTAGAGAATGGTATTCTAATCATATTGCAAACTAGAGTATGTTCTAATGACGGGCAAACTTGCAAACTTGATGATGACATATCGTATTGCCTCAAAGCCATATATAATATGCTACTAATATGTCATCATCAATTGAAATATATATAATAAATAATTTATTTATTATGATTTTCTTAGAAGTCTTGAGGCAAGTATATGTTATATAAACCTCCTATTAAATAGAAATGCACGTATTTACAAACTAGGCATATCATATTTAGTTCTTAGCCAATAACATTCATTATAACAATTACAACTCAAAATTTAGAATCAATTGTTAACTATTGACTTGTTTCGGTAATGAGATGAGATGAGAAATTCTCAAAAATTTTCACAATTTTCTTCCTAAATATTACTTAAACACAACAATTTTAATTGAATTATTTATAATAATTAATTATTACCATTCACAGAATTCTAAGATACTACAAATGTCCAATGAGCCTTGAGACTCCAATTGCACATTACTACAAGTTCACTTTGTTGAATATGGATTTAGATCCCCTAGAGTTCATGAATTTTAATTTAAGGCTTAAAATGTAAGAGAGATAAACATAGAGTAAGCTCTATAACATTTAATATTGCCCGAGTGAAACAAAATTTAAGAAATATGCATAAAGTGATAATCTTAACCACTGAAAATGATAATTCTAAAATAAAAGATATTGATTATAGAACTAGTGGACAAATATATACATGACTGTAGGTAGAGTTTATGCTTATAAACAAATAGACTATTACCAACTTGGATCATTATGAGTTCATCGCTATATCAAGATAGAGTTTATGCTTATAAACAAATAGACTATTACCAACTTGGATCATTATGAGTTCATCGCTATATCAAGACCAAGAACATACATCAAATATATATGGTTAGTGGTCTTATCATAATAATTTATATTAAAGCATAATAAACCCAGAGTTAACATTACAAGAGATTGACACTTTTGTAATAAAAAGTTTTGCAACGACCTACTTTTTATTGCTAATAATGGGATAATGATATCTACGAGGTTGTTTTTTCAGACTTCTCCAAGTGGCAGTACTCGAAGTAAAGATTTTCGTTCATAAGTCTTCTACGTACTATAGATCCTTCTGGACGAGTGGTGCATTCTTTTATACACTTTGTTTGAAAGCTCATGCTTGTAAGGTACTTATTATTGGTATATGTGGAATTAATCTACCCTATACTTGGGTAACCTTCAACGCTACTTGTGCTTGAAGGTGGTTTTTGTTCTTCATGAAGCCTATGTGCAAGTAATGCTTGCATACTAATATTATTCAACATTGTTCTATAAGCTCGCATGTAGGTAAATATGTTGTATAAGGTAAAAATGTTAAAATTTATATAATAATTAGTTATGTGGTGACACTCCTATTTTTGTTATTTTATATGTTTGTTCTTAAAAATAATAAAAACTTATCAAAACTCTGATAGATAACTATATTATTGTCTGTCGAAATGGACAACTAGACCATCAAATTAACAACAGGCTCCTTTTGCAAAATAAGAAACTTATCATTAGAGTGCTTCAAGCCTTAAAAGGATTGAGAAGGCTATTGATAAAGTTAGTGATTTATTTCAAGATGAAACTTCTTGTATAGGAAGAGAAATGTTTCCTTATAATAGGATTATGATCAACATGGTTAAAGCATACTAGCCGCATGAGAAGACTAAAATGGTTAGATCAAAATAGTAATTATTTCCCAAGAGATGAGTTTAAAGACTTAAAGTACCTAAGAATGGCGAAGGAAATAGGGTTAGGAAAGAAGGGAGAGAAAGCATGACTTAACCAACATGCTGGAAATATACTTTCAATAGCATGCCTAGATAATGTCCCAGGATGAGAACTCGAAATGGAGGACTAGTGAGATGAGGCCTCAACATGGGACGTCTCTTAAATAAGTTGGCGTATGTGGATCAAAGGTGAGCACCCCACCCCAGAAAAGGCAAGACACAGCCCAACAATAAGGGTCCCATTGAGTTGCGAGATGAACCCCAAAGCTAGGGAACCACCAAGGTGAGGGTAGCATCAAGGAGTAGGGATTCACAAGGAATAAAACTAGTCCCACCGAGCAACCATCCCCACGATGGATCCCAATAAATTTTTTTTTATTTTTTATTTTATTTTATTTTTTATTTAGTGATTAAGGAAGTATATTTTAATGATGTTGTGAATTTTTTTTTTAAACAATATTTAAAGTTATGAAAAAAATGAATAAAAAAAACCTATTGGCCTTGTCGAGAGCTATTTTCGTGCTACACCCTCTGTGAGTGTAGCATGACTCATTCACAACATGGGTGATTAGATTACACAATAAAAATGAAAACATGTAATAGTGAAAATATGACATGTGACAGGTCATGATTGATTTGACAATAGTGGCTTTGAAACTTGACGCGTGATCATCTTTAAATATATCTAGAAAAATGACATCATTAAATGCAGATCATTAGATAATCAATTGTAGTAAAACTTACCACACAAGAAACACTCCAATTGTTATCCCTTGAAAGACGTATAAGTCTTTGGACTCCATCCACTCAGAAACCCTAATAGAATTCACATCTCATTCCCCATAAAATTTTTCAAATTTTAATTAAAATACATTATTCCTTAAATTTTATCCCAAATTTTACCTATCTTTAAAAAACCTTCTACATCTCATTTCCTATCATTTACCTATTCTATTAAAATATTTTTTTTCTATTCATTCTTTATTACTTTTTTCTCTCACTTCTATTTCCATTTTTAACTACATTTTTTTTTTGTCTTTTTCCTCCCTTTTTCAAAAATCACATTTTTTGTATTCTCTACAACGGTAACAGTTTTTTTCTTCTTTCTAATAGTAATATTTTTTCGTCCTATTGTAATGGTAACTTTGTTTTTTTTTTTAATAAATATGAATTTTGGTTACAATCACATTCTCACATTCTCCTGAACCTAACTGTAACCACATTCTCACACTCCTGAACCTAACCTCTATTTCATCTTACAAATTTTCAATTTCTGACTTTATCTCTTACTCACTTCATCAAATGGGTCGTTCGTTCTTCCACAAGTTGTTGCTTAACTTATCCTCTGAAAATGAATTGGAGGTTGTTCTTAATGACACTGACTGATCAACATCC
Source organism: Pterocarya stenoptera (assembly GCA_003123785.1). NCBI lineage: Eukaryota > Viridiplantae > Streptophyta > Magnoliopsida > Fagales > Juglandaceae > Pterocarya > Pterocarya stenoptera. The sequence goes on from QEOT01009414.1 coordinate 63,380, forward strand.
TAGTGTGGTCGCAATCGCCAGCGTCGTAAGTATATTTGGCATGATCATATTCAAGGGCATGAATAGCTATTTCACGATTATTTTGCAGAACCACCAGTATATCCCTCGAATATTTTTCAAATGAGATTTCGTATGAGTCGTCCACTATTTCTTCATATTTTTAATGAGGTTGAGGCTTACGAGCCCTACTTCATCCAAAAAAGAGATAATGTTGGAAGACTTGATTTATCTTCTATACAAAAGATAATTGCTGCCATTAGAATTCTTGCATATAGAGTAACTGCTGATTTTATGGATGAATACATAAGAATTGAAGAAAGCACCGCAATCGATAGCCTAAAAATATTAGTGAAGACAATCGTTGTTGTTTCTTCTAATGGCAATTTGCAATCTCTAAATACTAATAATATTGCTCGATTACTCGCGGTTGGTGAACAACGTTGGAAAAGCCCATTCTACAATAGCACTGCACATAGTACGTTTAGTACAACAAATAAGCATTGACACAACACATAGCATTGAAATAACAAATAAGCGTTGACACAGCACAAAGACATTGATAACAGATCATTGAAACAGAACATAGCAATGGATCTGCACAGATCAATCCAAAACATTGACACAGCACATGGTATTGAAACATAACACATCATTGAAACAGAACATATCAATAAGTCTACACAGACCAACCCAAAGCATTGACACAACACATAGCATTGAAATACGGTACATTGCATTGAAGCAACTCATAAGCAATGACACAGCACATAACCATTGATACAACACATAGCATTGAAACAACAAATAGGCATTGACGCAACATAAAGGCATTGAAACATAACACATAATTGAAATAGAAGATAGCAATGAGTCTGCCTAAACCAACCCAAAGTATTGACACATCACATGACATTGAAACATAACACAGCATTGAAACAAACCATATCAATGGGTCTGCATAGACCAACTCAAAGCATTGACACAGCACATACCATTGAAACATACACGAAGCATATAAATAGAACATAGCAATGGGTTTGCACAGACCAATCCATGGGTGTACAGACCAGTCTTGGCGTCAATTAAACATTACATAGCAATCAAACCAAATAGAACACAAATAATCTTAGTGGACATAGCAGTAATACCCATTTCCAACATAAAAAATGCACAAATCGAACCCAGCATTGTAACCTGAGAGAAATTTAGGGTTTTTTTTTCTTTTTTCAAAACTCTAGATCTCAAAATCCAGCCATGGAGGGATCGTATAGGGGTTAAATGGGGTAGAGAACCTCGGTGCAAACAGGCATGGAGGATCCCAGATGGAGGAGAGTTCTCCATAGAGGAAGCCGAACAGTCATGACTACACAATAGGCATGGAGGGAACCCATGAAATGGAGGAAATCAAATGCAAGGGAAGAGATTGGACTTACATTGATGAGATGATGGAGATGAGGCCGTCAATGCTGGCCGCGGTGCGAGGGAAGGGCCAAAACGCCGAACGCAGCCAACCGTCAAAAGAGGGAGACATAGGAGGACACCCAAAAACCAACCAACGAGAATGGTTTGGGGATGAATAGTCGATCAACATATTTGGGGATCCACTGTAGCATCCTCATCCATTCACCACAAAATAGGGAATGGGTTGGGGAGGGGTTTGGGGCAAAATCTCCAATTTTTTTCTCAAAATTTGGAGATTTTGAGAATGGGTTGTGGATGCTCTAATCTCAATTCTAACTTAAGTATGGGAGACGCCCTCCACTAAGATCACGCATTACCTGTATTCTGCTCCTATATTTAGCTTTTGGAAATTTGCAGTGGTGTAGTACTAACAAAAAATTGTCTCAATGTTCTATATGGCACATTTTTTAGTTGACCTATATATGGTAATTTTGATAATCTTAACATCTATAATGCCAACCAGTAACATTACATTAAAATATGCATTTAAAAGGTTACACATTAAAATGATAGTTTGAAACGTATATAAAAGATGAAAGAATTAGGCTTTATTTGGCAACACAGCATATCTAAAGTATTATAAGATATTTCATTCCCATACATCACTAAAATACAAATTACTTTTCAATTTTAAAATTTCAACTTTTTCATCTAATCATTACAGTTTTCTCAAACTTCCAAACAAAGTACAAAAAATAATACAATATCTTTATATTTTAAAACAAAAATAATATTAAAATAATTTTTTAACTTTATAATATTTTTATTCAACTTTTTCTCCCTCATTTTTTAAAATCTAATAAAACATCTTAATCCAAACAATTTTACTATTATTCATAAATATATTTAGATATTTTAAATATCCCAACAGGCTCTTAATTAGTATAGGCTAGTGGCCGAAGTGCACGAAGGAGGGAAATCTGGCTTATATAATAGAAAGTATAGGAGTTCATGACCTCTTTAATAATTTTGGTGCAAATTGTATCTGAACATCTTGGATTCAAAACTAATCGAATTTGAAGAGTTTGTTTTGTCAAATTACTGAAAATGCTATTTTAAAAAACTTGTTATCATGAGAGTTTTTTCACTCATAAAATTAACAGAACTGCTACAGGCAACCATTGAGTGAAATCGTGGGGAATCAGTTGGCCACATCAGCTGATGTATTAAAAAAAAAATAACACAGATGAAATGAAACAGAGGAAAGAATTCAGATTTCATTTCAAATTTCTCATTTTAGACGAAAAAACCATAACTGGGCATTGTTGGGTCTGCGTCGTTGTCTTCATGTGGGTGTCTCCGTTATCGAGAAGGTGTCTCCATTATAGTTGTGAATTGAGATCCATATCTGTAAATGAAATTAGGTTGCCTTCAATGGAGGTTGGTTTTGTAGAATATTTTCTGTACACTAAAGCCTTGGGAGATATTGATTGTCAAACTCATTTGTTGTTGATGAACTGCTTTATTCAATTTTAGAAGCATGTCTCCCACAAAATAAGCTCACTCTTTCCCATTGCCAGGTTTTACGTTTGTCGGCTTCTCTTTGCTGTTGAACAAGTATTAGAGTCTTAGTTTGTTAAACCTTGAAGGAGCAAGTTTTCTCACATACCAAAACATAAGAACATTGGTAATGACCTAGACATTGCCAAATCCAAGTTTAAATTTTACCTTTTTTTGAATTAAAATTCCTACATTGAACTAGCTAAAGCCATATTTCTTAATTTTGGGCTATAATAAATTTCTCCTCCTAGCACGTTTGGCAATATACTGTTGAAGAACCAAAGGAATATTTTATTATTCCGTCCCTCTTTCCCTTGTATTTTTCCCTTTTGTTTCAGAAGGCCATTGCTCTTCTCTCCATTTTCTCTATTCCGTAATCTTCTTCGATTGATTGTCTCTCTATTCCTAGGTCCAAAAATTCTTGAGTCCCTTTCCTTGCTGGTTCTCGTCGTCTGTGCGATTTCCTCTCCCTCTCTCTCTCTCTCTCTCGGCTTGGCTCAAGAACATTCAGAATACCCTCCACGGTATGAACTTTGTGCGATTGATTTAGAAAATTATATTTTTGTGCGATTGATTTAGGGAATCTAACTCTACAGACCCACTAAAGAGATTTTTTTTTTTTCTTTTGTTTCGTTTCGTTTTTGGTGTTCTTTTCTTTTCTTTTTCTTCTCCATTCTCCATGCCCAGACTTGGCTTTCGTATCTAAGTTTATGAAATTATCTTATTATGGTTCTTATTTGATTCTTATATAGGTCATACAAGCAGGCCTATAGGTATGTCTCGCCCTTCCCTTGTTCACCTTTTTATCTATTCTATTTTCACTTCTTTTTTTTTTTTAATGTTTGTTAGGTATAGGAACTCTTTTGGTCTGTAAATTGGGTAGATGCATGTTCGTTTCATCTTCATAATTGTTTCTTTTGTTTTTGATATATTTTTTTGAACATCCTAGTCTCCATACTAAAGTTTTTTATTTCTGTTTTTTGGTTTAATATTCAGAAATATTATGAACATTCTTCAGGCTTGAATGAAAGATAGTTAAGTTTAACTCATTGCTTTTCCATGATGCATGAAAAAAAAGTATGGTTTAAGAGGGGGTTTAGTAGCAGCATATATATTTCGGGTTGATTACCTTATTCAAAACAAGCCTTTGAAAAAATTATTTTTTGAACTCATGTAGTTTTAATTTTCTTTTGGAACTAATGTAGTTTTAATTTTATTTTACCAAATGGAAAGAGAAGAAAGATTACAAATGAGCCTCTTGAGATTCATCCTTATAAAAAGTCTCTAGAAATATTACTGATCCCATCCTTGAATCCGCTTGTTACTTGAATTTTGCCCACCATTCCTTCGTGATGAATGGAAATATTACTAGTCCCATCCATGATGCATGAAAAAAAAAAAGGTTTAATCTACTTGTTACTTGAATCTACAATTCTTTTTATAAAGGCAGATCGAATGAATTTAATAATCCCAGTTTATCTTCTTTGCATACCAG
>QEOT01009415.1:18385-53092 GCA_003123785.1 Pterocarya stenoptera
CCCAACTCACCCAGCCGATAATGTTATTGACTCGAAGACAGTCGACAAGTCTGACGATCAGAAGGAAAATCCGACAGCCAAGGCTAAAATCAAAGCTCCAGCGAATCCAGGAGTCATTGCTCGACTAATGGGCTTAGATTCATTGCCGGAGACAATTTGGGTCCCTGGAAAAGGAACCTCTGATTCACTTGTGCGCAGTAGGTCAGTTAGTTTTGCGGATTATATGCTGCAGTTGGATATAAGCCAAACTCAGCATCGCCGGGTTAGAACATCGGTGTCGTTTCGGGAGGTTCCAGCGTTGTCACATCAACAGAATCCTGATCTCTTGGTTGTGTTTCTGGATAATGTGGATGAAACCAAGGAAAAGGGAACGAAGGTGAGAAAATGTGAAAAAGATTCTGGAGATTTGAAGCAGAGGAAGTCCGAGCGGAGAAGCAAGAAGAAGGAGACCACGAGGGAGAGAGCTTCTGTGAAGAAGAAGAAGAAGAAGAAGATGGAGAATCAAGAAAACAACAGGATCTCCATGTTAAGGAACGAGCCTAGGAGAGTTGTCTCCACTAACCTTTCTAACCGCAATACTGCTGGATCTGCTAAGCGTTTGAGCCTTCTTCCAACTCACAAGAAGAATAAGGACAGAACTGATGTTGCAAATTTGAAGGAGAAAAGTCCACTCAAGCCGAGAAATCAGAAGAAGCAATCTGTGGAAGCCAAGCCCAAAAGGAACAGAAGACCTCAGGGTACTTTAGCTGTTGAAGTAGAGCATGATGAACGTCGTGACTCTCAAAATTCAAGTCCTACATATCTTCTTGAAGTCAATGATTCTGAAATGCAACAAGGTCATATATCAGTTTCTTTTTTCCTGGAATTTTACCAATATTTATATATATGCATGTGTGTGTATTATCATTTTCTAACTCAATTTCTGTTGCTGATATTCGTTACAGAAGCTCAAAGGCCTATGGAGTTGAATTTAAATCGAACAATATCTTCACCAAAAGTTTCTTATACGGATGATCTTAGAATAGGAGCAACCAAGAAGGACTACGACAACCAAATGGACATTCCTGAAACACAGTATTATGTGGACGTGGTAGAGCAGCTTTTTAGGATGACAGAAACGGATATTGAAGAGTCAAATTGGATAGCAAAGAATTCCCTTGGATTTGAAGGGTTTGAAGAGGTCTGCCAAGAGCTCGAGCGACACATTCTGGATGTACTACTAAATCAGGTTTTAGATGAACTTGTAGAGATTCCCTTTGAAAATCTGGTACATATAATGCTTGAAGAAGCAAATAAAAATTGGGTATAAACTGTACTGTAAAGTTCGCTTTTATTATTATTTGTTTCTTTTTGTGCAAATTAACTTCGAGACTCGGAGCTTTCAGCTTTCACGTACACTTACTCAGCTATTTTGCATATTGGACATATATGATTCACGAACAAAATTTGATGCTTAACGTACTTGAAAAACACCAAACGCGGGGAAAATACATTACACCCGTTAATATATATATTGTTCGATCTATGGCTAGACATGATATAGTAATAATATTCTAAATTTACAAAAAGGAGATGATCATCCAAGATACCGGGACACAGTAAAATATTGAAAAATAATTTTTTATCATCAATATCTTTTGATTATTCACTTATATATATGTAGCATCAAATAATTTTTTTTTAATTTTTTTTTAAAACCAACCAAACCAATAAAACAAGAAGTAAAATTGTAACCATCATTCTAAATCAACCTCTCATATATGGACGTCCCAATTTATCCGTTCTAATCAAACCTCTTAGCAAAGAAGGGACAACAGCCAAAGACTCCCATGTAGCAGCACAACCATCAGAAGCCAACTTTGCCAAAAAGTCTGCTAGAGCTGGACTGTTTCCTTGCCTATAGACATGCCGTATGCTAAAAGAAATGCCCATTGTAGCATCAAATAATTGACAGGTAATTATAAAATTTAAAACAAAAAAGTTTTTCAATCATTTGATGTAAAAAAAACCCTTTAGAAGTCTTAATTATATGGCATTCAAAGTTTCAACTTTCAACCCAGAATCATGAATTAAGTTTTCAAGTACCTCGCTACATATATATGAGGTGGTCAAATGGTGAATGAAGTTAAATTTTAATTCGACCAAGTCTAGAGAGCTGGAATGTATGGAATTGCGATGCAAGCGGGTTTCTATTTTTATGATCAGCACCAAGCAAATGCAGGAAAGCCCATGAATATTGAAATAGAGAAATGGGTAATAATGGTACGACTGTTTCTCAAATGTCAAGGATAGTGCCTTTTGGAAGTACAAAGAGATCAAGATCAATTAATTAGGAACAGTTGATTCATAATAGATAGAATTAACTTAAACTATCTCACTATTATATACAAATCATAATATTGCTATTCACAAAATTCTCACTTTAATTCATTTTCCGAGTATCCCCTTCACTCACTTACAACACAGAGAAAGTGGTGGGCTTGGGTTGTCCTGGAAAACTTCTGATGCCAAAGTTAGCTAATGTTCTTCCTTATATAATTTTTCCTTAGAATCAGAGAGGAAGGTCTGTATTCTTACATGGTGTCCGACTTTTATACTGGGTATCAGGGGAGCATTTCGTACTCAATGTCAAGCGTCAATGTCTTGCACACAATTGCCAAGTCGTGGCTCCCAGGGTGGTGCTCCCCGGGTAAGGTATTAACAGCAGGCGGACGATACGGTCACTTATTATTTCCATTGTCAGGGAATCAAGGATTTTTTGCGATCCCCGTTCACTTACCAGTTGTGATCCTTAAATGTGAGGTGCTGTAGGGGGAAGTCAAGGTTGGTAGGTCTTGTTTGTCCCCCTCGACAGGTTTCCTGTGCTGAGACTCTTCATTCTTCGTGTGCAGCTAGTGGGCTGGTCACAGCGATGGTTCTTGGACCTACTAGAAGGGTGCCACTCGGGCTGGGATGGGCTTTAGTCTCCTAGAGGGGGATGGGAATATCCCGTCCATATAAATATATATTTATATACACAAACTTACGTTAAGCTAGCTATATTCCAGTTCTAGCCACTGGTTCTACTCTTCAACATTATAGAAACATTCTGCTACACTGGTGCTTTTACTCCACTAGCTAGGTTGTCAGCTTCCTGACATTGTATTCCATGCATCTTCCTTCAAATGCTAATGAATCTATAACATGTTTTAATTAATTAATTAATTAATTAGTACTACTCCTTCATATTCCATTTCCATTGAAAATTGTATTCCCAACAAGTTGATTGGGTAATTATGAAATAAAGAAATTTGATTTTTATAATTATGATTAAAATATTTATTTTATCTCATTTCAATATAATTTTTCTATAAATAAGGATCTATTCCTTGTATTTAATAACACTTAAAAAATAGTAAATGTGTAATCCTTAAATTTATCTCCCTCCTTCTCCCTTCCTCGTCTCCTCTTCTATTATGTTTTATATTTTCTATGCATGGTATTAGACCCCTTAACTAACACTAGGTTCGATCTTGTGGATTATTTCTTTTAGAGTTCTTTCGTTAGCTTTACCTCTTACAAGATTTTTATCGACGTCAATTATGTTTCGTATCAAATCCATACATTAATTTGGAGTATCTTTATTAGTTGTGAGACTTTTGTTGTGATTTTGTTTGTTGTGAGTATTGTTTCAAGCCCTAAAGTCATTTAATTTTGATGTTTCGATTATGGTCCTATAGTTAACCAAGGAATGATGAGAACCAAGGTGTGCCCAGTCTTAAAGATCGTTTGCAAGACAGATGGGCCAATTACAAGGTCAAGAGACAAGAAGATCAAGGAGGCAATTCAAAGATTGGTGCAATCCACTTGGTATGAGTCAAACAAGAGCCCAACATTCAAGCTGTGCTTGAATAATGAAAATCCAATTTTGATTCATTTGATACAAGCTGTGGAAGACATGACTTAGATTATTTAGGCCTATAGTTATTGATGGCTTTTAATTTGTTAAAGTATTTATTTTATTAATTTAGAATAAGTGGGCTTGAGGATGTTTGGTCACATATGTCTTATTTCTTTTGAACTAGGATTTTGGGAAGACCTTATATTTTGGCCAAGGGCTTATTTGAAAAGTTACATGTTAGAAACTAGGATTTAAAGAGTGGTACTGTAGCAATCACTGTAGTGCGGTACTGTAACGACACTGTAGCAGTCGCGACACTATTCATCCGAAAGGTATTTTTGGAAGTAAGAGTTTATTTTGGGCTAGAGTTTCAATTAGGTTTTGATTTAAATACTATTTGTAGCATCATTTGAAATATTAGACTATATTGAATTTTAATTGTGAGTTGAGTTTACTCATATTGTTCGTGATTGAACTTTTGAACTTATCAAAAATAAATCACAATCTTTGTGGCATTCCTCCTTGTAATTTGGGTTCTTGAGATGGGTTCTTCAACGGGTCTAGGTTTTAATATAATCTAGGTTTTTGAAACGAGTTCTCATCGGGTCTAGATTCTCCATCCATTTGACTTGATTTTGACTTTCTTGTGTAAGTTTTCAATTTAATTGTGGGTTCAATGGATTCCATTCCTGCAGATTCATATCATTTGGTATTCAGAGCTCGGTTTCCAATCAGGTCTGATTCTATCTTTTCTTTATTACATCTTTAAATTCTAGGGCTTTATCATTTTAGGGTTGCAAAAAAAAAAAGTACGTTACCAAAATTCTTAGGATTTTGGGTTTAGCTAAAATTTTCATCTCCTAGGGTTTCAAAATTCTAGGGTTTCTTGCATCTCTAAGTTTGTTAATTGCTTGGAGTGCCGTTCCATTGATTCTCTTCTATTTCATTGTCAATTCTTGTGTGTTTGAATTCAATTGCTTGATTTTCAATTGAATATTATTGTTTATGATTGAATTAGAGAAAAGAAAAGAAAAGAAAAACAAAATTCGAAAAAAAAAAAAAAGTGTAGCATTCTCCTATGTTGCTACATAGTTACAACAAACAGAAAGAAAGACACTTGTTGATTTAGCTTTATCATCAAATGGGCTAAAAATATCTTTCTAATGGGTATTTTGTTTTATTATTACTCTTTTTCTTATATAAATTCCTTAAGTCTCGTGTTATTTTATTCATTTCTTGTTTCTTGTTCTTGTTTCTTGCATCTATATTACTAGTTGGAATAATACAAGGTTGTATTGTCTTGATTTAGTTCAACTAGTTCTAAAAGAACTTGAGCGAGAAAACTATTGAGGTAAAATGCAAGAGAGTGTGAGACTATTATCAGAAAAAAAAAATCAATTAAGAGTGAAACACGAGTGGATTGTCATTATTCGAGAGCAAACACGTAAGCGAGTGTGTGAGGTTCTCCACTAACATTCTTTTTGTGCAGCACATTATAATGTCTCATAAGAGTGACTAATCACTAAAGGGGATGGCAGATAACTCATCCTTTGTATTGCAAGCCATGCAACAACAGTTTGAGCGGTTGAACTTAGTGTTGGGTGAAGTGAGGGATAGAATGGATCAACAAGAAGTCCTGATCAGAAATTTGCAAGGTGGGAGAGATAGGAGGCGACGTGAGCCTAGTATTGAGATTGAGTATAAGAATGAAGAGTATATGGAGTCTCTTGTTGCTAGGCATGCTCTCAATACACAAATTAGGATGGATGATACAGAGCAGCAGAGAGACATTTTTCATACTAGATGCCACATCAATAACAATGTATGTAATATGATCATTGATGTGAAGAGTTGTATTAATTTGGCTAACACTATTTTAGTTGAGAAATTAAGTTTACCTACCTTGAAACACCCTAGACCATACAAGTTGCAGTGGTTGAGTGATTATTGGGAATTTAGGATAAATAAACAAGTGCTAATTTCTTTTTCTATTGAAAAATACCAGGATATGGTGCTTTATGATATAGTATTTATGCATGCTGGACATATTCTGTTGGGGAAGCCATGGTAGTATGATAGGAAGGTGATACATGATGAATTAGGGAATATGTACAATTTTGAAAATGATGGAAAAATAATCAAACTTGCTCCTTTAACTCCAACACAGGTCCATGGGGACCAACTGAAACTGAAAAGTGGGGTTGCTCAAAAAAGAAAGAGAGAAAGTGAGATTGAGCTAAATAACAAAGGTGAATATGAGATTGAGGAAAAAAGAAATAATAAAACCACAAGAAAAAGAGAGAATGAGTTAAAAAACAATTGTGAGGCTGAGAGTTCAAAAAAAAAGGAGAATGAAAGGAAAAAATAGATTGAAAAGGAAAAAGAGAGCGAGAGGAAAAAAGAGAATGAAATCGAAATATCAAAAGAAAGAGAGAGTGAAAAAGAAAATAGGGAGGTGGCTGAGAGTTATGAAAAAAGAGTTGAGTCACAAGAAAAAAAAAGAAAAAGAGATTGTAGAGAGAGACGAAAAAATAAAAGTGAGATTTTATTCTAAGTCAAGCTTTTACATTAATAAATTTAACGACTCTTTGCTTAGTGTTGTTGTTTTTTTGTTGCAGGGATATGAGGTCATGATTCCTAGCTGTACATTTAGTGGATTGCCACTTATTCTGAAGATAGAGCACTACATTAATTTTGTGCTAGATGCGACAATTCCAACCCGACCTTTCTTTGAAGAACATGAGTCCTTGACATACTTGAGTAGACAAGGTAAGTTATTGACTAGAATGCATGCTAAGTGGAAGGACTGTATTAAAATATTTTCTCATATAATCCAATACACACATGGTAAGAAAAATCTTGTAGTTGATGCCTTAGCAAGAAGGTATGTCATTGTCTTCATTTTAGATGCAAAATTATTGATATTTGAATATGATAAGGAATTGCATGCTAATGATGATGACTTTGCTAGTGTGTATAGAGAGTGTGATAGGGCATCGTTTGGTAAGTGCTATAGAGTAGATTGATATTTGTTTAGAGATGGTAAAATTTGTGAGCCTACTAGTCTTATGCTTGAGATGCTATTACATGGATGTGGTTTGTTGGGTCATTTTGGTATGAAAATGACTTTAAATGTGTAGTGTGATCATGAGTGGAAGTATTGCCTATTCATTTAGTTTGCATATCATTGGAGTGGTCATTTTTGTGCAAAGAAGACTTTAGACTTGTTGCATAAACATTTGTGAGAATATTATTTGCTATTCATTTAGATATTGCATAAACGTTTGTTGGAGAATCCTTTACCATTCATTAATTTGTCACATGAATGTTTATGGGAATATCATTTGCCATTCATTGACATGTTGCACTAACGTTTATGGGAATATCATTTGCCATTCATTAATGTGTTGCATAAAAGTTTGTGGGAGTTTTATTTGCCATTCATTGAGTTTGTATATAATTTGAGTGGTCATTTTGATGTAAAAAAACTTTAGATGTGTTTCATGAACAATTATGGGAGTATCACTTGCCATTTATTGAATTGTTACTTGGACTTTTGAGGGAATATCATTTGCCCTTATTTGAGTGTGCATATTATAAAACCTTGTACACTACTATTTCTTATTCTCGCTTTGAATTTGTTTATGGTTTTAGTCCACTTTCTTCTTTAAGTTTGATATTGTTGCTTGTTGATGACCAGAGTAGCTTGGATAGACCTTTTCAAATTTTTGAGAAAATTAATGATAAACCATGTAAAGTGGATCTTCTAGGTAAATATAATATTTTTGCTATTTTTGATGTTACTAACATTTTTCTCTTTGATTTAGGTGGAGATTCGAGGTCGAATCCTTTTGAGAAAAGGAAGAATGATGGGAACCAAAGTGAGCACAGTCTTAAAGATCATTTGCAAGACAGATGTGCCAATTACAAGGTCAAGAGACAACAAGATCAAGGAGGCAATTCAAGGATTGGTGCAATCCACTTGGTATGAGTCAAACAAGAGCCCAACATTCAAGATGGGCTTGAATGATGAAAATCCAATTTTGAATCATTTGATACAAGCTGTGGAAGACATGACTTAGACTATTTGGGCCTATAGTTATTGATGACTTTTAATTTGTTAAAATATTTATTTTATTAGTTTAGAATAAGTAGGCTTGAGGATGTTTGATCACATATGTCTTAATTCTTTTAAACTAGGGTTTTGGAAAGGCCTTGTATTTTGGCCAATGGCTTATTTGGAAAGTTACATATTAAAAACTAGGATTTAAAAAGTGATACTGTAGCAATCACTGTAACGCGGTACTGTAGCGACATTGAAGCAGCCACGACACTATTAATCCGAATGGTATTTTTGGAAGCAAGGGTTTATTTTGGGTTAGGGTTTGAATTAAGTTTTTGTTTAAATACTATTTATAGCCTCATTTAAAAGATTAGACTATATTGAATTTTAATTGTGAGTTGAGTTTACTCCTTTTATTCTTGATTGAACTTTTGAACTTATCAAAGGTAAATCACAACCTTTATGGCGTTCCTCATTGTAATCTAGGTTCTTGAGATGGGTTCTTCAATGGATCTAGATTTTAATATAATTTAGGTTCTTGAAACGAGTTCTCATCGGGTCTAGATTTTTCATCCATTTGACTTGATTTTGACTTTATTGAGTGAGTTTTTAATTTGATTGTGGGTTCAAGGGATTCCATTCCTGCAGGTTCATATCACAAGGCCATGTCATGTAACCTATAATCGGCTCAATCTTTCGACATATTATTAGCCTTTTACTGGCTTTGGCCCATTATCAACCCATTAATATTAGAAGTAGCTAGCTAGGATTTGAGGGAGCTTGCCACGACTCTTGTAGCATGGCCATGTAACATCGGGATCCAGCACCAAGCCTGCATTTTGTAAATTTTTTCTAAAATGTTAATATATGTATGGAAAGTCTATTTGAGATTTTTAATGAGTATTTTTTAATAGGCCACGGGCCCAAAAATTTATTTTGGTGGTATATGAATTTTGTTTTGGGGCATAAATTACTTTTAAGGGCCAATATTTCGGACACCTCATTTGGGAGTTTATGGGATAATTTTGATGAGCCCATAGGCTTTAATTCTTTAGGTTAATGAGAAATTCTAATTCGGCTCATGTGTTCAAAGATTATTTTAAGACCTGATTTAGTAAATTATGGTTGCAATGGTATTAATGGGCTATATTTTATTTTAAAAGCTCAAAGGATCAAAAACCAGTGTAGATGGCTGAAGGCTTCAGCCCGTACCATCACCCTAAACCCAACCCAAGAAGAACCCAAGAGAAAACCTGTTAAAACTCCAAACCATGTTCTTATTTTTTATTTTTCTTTTTACTTGACAGAAGTCTTTATTTTCTGTAAGTTTCCAGCAAGCAAGCTGCAACTCCTCTCTTCCCTTAAAACCATCCTACGCCCCAAACCTCAAGCCCACGTCTAGCCTTTCACGTTGCCATAACCCTTTCGAGACTAGGCCAACACTACAAGAGATATAGCTATTTGCGGCACCAAAAATGGCCGCAATAACTAGCTTTTTTCGCCGCAATATTTATTTCCATCAATTTTCGACGATCGCAACGTGGCCGTGAAAAAAGCGCCACAAAAGAATTCTTGCAGCGATTTGTTCTTATGGTCACAAACACTGAAGGCTTTAGCGGCATTTCATGTTGTCGCTAAACTATATTATATTGGTCGCAAATATTATAGCCGGTAGGCAATAACAGCCTTTATCAACCAACATGATGTCATCGCAAAGCTTAAATTGAAGCCGCAAATGTCAAATCCAATTCTGACCAAAAAAATTAAGTCGCAAAAGGTTTCCTAAGCAACCTAGTTTTTGAAAAAATATTCAATTTTCATTTTTTTAATCCACTTTCAAGAGCATTCTTTTTTAACATTTGTATCTGAAATCTCAATATGAGCTTAACCAAAACTGTATACCAATAAATTTCTAAATTAACAATTAGTTGTCTATCTAGTAATGAGTATATTTTAGCAACCTGATCATGAATAAATTTGTCCGTTTATTGATGAATAAATCTGCCAATAATCTAAAAGGCAATACTTAAGCATGAAATTGGATAAAGATTATGAAATGAAAAATCACTCATATATATGTCAGTAACTTCAATACTATCATTTATATTCCAAGCATTCTATTCATATATACACAGCTTCTATATCAAAAGAGAAAGCTCATATCATATTTCAATAGTACCCTATCACAATATTTAGAGCCTCATAAGAATAATTATATGGTGCTATTAGTATTCCTTGTGTCTATTCATTAATCAGCTCTAAAACTCCATTTTCCTGCATCCAACAATGTGATGACCAATGAGGTAAGTATTAATGGATTAAAATATCACTAGAAATGCCACAATTAGGTTTACTATATAATGTTCAACTAAAGACCTACCATATACATTAAGGTGACAAGCTGGATAAATTCACCTAACTACCATATACCTTAGAAACATCTTATCAAATTATGCTTGCTTCTTTAACACTATTCTCATATTTGCTTTTAATGCCTCAAGTTCGGATTTGTAATATTATGCATCTCGTGACAATTCCCTAGCATTTTCATGGTTTTGTTGGATTCCTGATGACTCATGCATCTAAATTTGGCCCATTCCCCTAACATACCTCGAGTTACATCCCATAACGTCTTTAAAGATCATGTTTGCTGCCTACTTGATCCGATTCTCAGGTTTCAATTCATTTTGCTTTTGCACCATTTGAAAATAATTTACAAGTAAAATTTTTTTGAGCTATGTGACTAAGGACACCAGCAACAACATCATGTGCACTTTACTCACAAAGTTTTTCATCCTTCTCCATTACAAACTTGTTCCTCTTCTTAGACCATCTCGACTCTCTGGAGGATTCGATCAAGTTTGTTATATCCTCCCACTGCAATTAAATTCAACTTGAATATTTTTAAAACCAGACCATAATGATAGGAATCTAAAATTTCAAGAGCAAAATTTGTATATGGGTCATATATGAATTGTGGTCCTTATACCATGCCTCATTACCTTTTCCTCCAAGAGTTGAACAAAAGACTTCCGACCAGCGGCGTGATTTGTTCTTTGTTGTTTTCTATTTGCTTTATTTTGCAATGACTGTCGCTATGAATAATAAACATTCAACACCAAAAAAGTAAGCTTGCAATGAAGATTTAGGTAACACTAACTTTAAAACATTAATGTGGCTAGCTATTATATTACAATTGCATAATGAAGAAATGGTAATATCATACAAAAACATTACCTTGAAGCCCTCACTCCCCCACCGAAACATAACTTCTGCCATATCGCTTGATCTGCCAAGGAGGTTCCTCCTACCAATGCCGCTTTATGATTTTCATACCCATTGTAGATTGTGTAGCTCTTAGTGAAAGGAGTTGAATCTCCTTCTAAGCTGGTTTGTAACTACTTGCCGATGATTATTCCTCTCCCATTTTATGATAAATCAGCCTAAACATCATAGTGTAAACATGACATATTATATTATATAAACTAAATTGCAGAAGAAAAATGTATCATTACCAAAAAGTGTTTGTGAGGCTTACTCAAGCGCGATTACATAGCTCATTTTTCTCGGCAGCTGGCAAATCACTCTATCGAGGATAACTCATGTTAGCATGATATTTGACAATCCATGAAACCCTTCCAGTAAATATGCTCGCATTTTCGGACGACACCTTACTATCCCCATTCTTAATAATCAAAGGTATCGGTCCAAGCTTTCGAAGTTTGTCAAATATTGCGCACTTTGCAGGTTCACGGCCAGATTTCTTACTCGCTAATCACCAAAAGTGCCATGTCACAAGCAACACAAGAGTATAAACATAGATTCCTCAGTTTAATAAGAATAACTAAATGCACCTCTATAATATTGGCTGGTTGACGATAAACCAACCTGTGTACTTCTAGCCCGTCCAGGTGTTCTTTCTCTAACGTTAGGACCATTTTGTGACAATTCAATTGGGTATACCAAGTGGCTAAACTGCATAAAGTCTAAGAAGAGTGCTGATGAATATCTAGTATTAAAGGTTTGAAAAAAGAGACATTAAATTTTTTTTAAAATCAAGAATGACTTTTGGGTTTTATAAAAGAGCTGATGCATGAATGCATGTTAATAAATAAATTCAGCTTCTAACTAAATGAATTTTGGATTTGAATAATTAATATCGTCAACTTCTTAAATTTTTAGAGTTGTATTTTTGAATTTCTTTAGTATCTTTAAACATTTTTATATTTTGGATGCAAAATTTATGGACTTAGAAAGAAAATATACATGATTTTTTTTCCAAACTTTTATGCTTTCAATAATTTTAGATGGAGTAAAATAAAATTCGCATATATTTTAAAGATTTCAAGGAGTTCTCGAATCTTTTGGAATCAATGTTATTTGTTACCGAATTTTTTGTTTTTTATATAAGTATTTGTATTTAAATTTCTAATGAATTTGAATAAGAATTGTTAATTATTTTTTGGGAGGCTAGGGGCCATGGACCCTCTACACTATATGTTTATGCTCCGATGATGCATAGCCTTGTAAGTCTAAATTTATGGCATATAAAAATCGTGCTTTAATAGAAGCCAAGCACAAAAACCTCTTTCACAAATATGAAACAGGGCTAGAAAAGGAGGAATCATTGTAGATGACTAAAAAGAAAAAGCACTCCTTTATTATTCATGCATTATAGAGAAAATACACATATTTTAAGTAAGGAAACAAACTCAGATTCTAGTTATTGGCTATCGAACAAAACTCACCACAAAGCTAGTAAACCCCCATCACTATCATTGATACACTAAGTCACTAACCATTTAGAAACTTTCATGTTCTGAAACTACCACATATACGAAATGCAAACAATTTACTCAAACCTCCTGATAAACAAAAACCAAACTTGGGCTTTGCAGAAAATCATACTTCGTATTCAAAGATAACCAAATAAGAAATTATGAATGGATGTTTTTCACTCCTTTTCAACTTACTGAGAATGTTGTCTACCGGAAGCTACGTTTCAGCAACCGTTGTCAACGTCATGCTTCTTGACCTGTCCATTTTGAAACTTTGAGGTCTATCTGTAAGACTGCATGTTTACCTGCATGTCTATTTGCCTAAAGTAAGAAAACAGAAGAAGATAAGATAAAGCCTAAAGAGGACACAAGGAAAATCACATAAACATCCCTCCGAATTTGAGTTACTGGCGCCACATTTGCCCGCCTTCTCCACCACGTGTATTTTATTTGCATCCCATTTTATATCCTAAACACGTGTAAATACTAGTTGGTCTACTTTATTGGTATAATTTGTTTTTAAGTTAAAATGTCTTACATATTAAAAATAAATATGTCTACTTTATTTGTATAATATTATTTTAAATTAAAATGACTTACATATTAAAAATAAATATGTCTACTTTAAATGTGTAACATTATTTTCAATTACAATGTCTTACATATTAAAAATAAATACGTCTACTTTATTTGTATAAGATTATTTTCAATTACAATGTCTTATATATTAAAAATAAATATGTCTATTTTATTTGTATATATTATTTTCAATTAGAATGTCTTACATATTAAAAGTAAATATGAAGATTACTGGGAGAAAAAATTAGGTTTGATCAATTTTTACACGATTAAAAAATTTCGGCCACTTATATCCAATCATATATAAACATTGATCTTTAGCGGCCGTATAAAGTCGCTGCAAGAAACTCGCTAAGCGACACTTTAGAGTTCAGTCAATGAACTCATTTTTGCAGTAAACTTTAATCAACGCAAAAAGATAATTTTTTGGTCACGAATGACTATTCCTTGCAAATGATGGAACGAAAATGCAACTTTGCAATTTTGTTTTTGTGACTACCAACAATGTTGCCACAAAAATATTTGTCGCAAAAGCTATACATGTTTGGTGATCTTTAGCAGCAACGTAAAGTCAACGCAAAACACTAACTGGCTCAATTAGAGTTACGCTGGTCACTATGTTTTTTAAGGCAAAATTTAATAAACAGAATAGATATTGTTGACATGATGAAACCATATTCGCTGGAAAAGTGGGACGTTATTTATCTTTTGCGACCAATGACAACATAGTCGCAAAATATATAACCGCTAAAACTTGATGTGTTGGGTTATCTTTAGCGGCAACATAAAGTCGACGCAAAAAATTTACTAAGCGATACATTTGACTTACGTTGGTCACTTGTTTTTGCGGTGAAATTCAGTCAACGCAAAAACTACCATTTTTGTGACAATGTGTATTTACTGGAAATAGTTGGACGCTATTAATCTTTTGCGACCAGTAACAACATGGTCTTAAAATATATGGCTGCTAAACTTGATATGTTAGGGTATTTTTTGCAGCAACGTAAAGTTGCCGCAAAAAACTCACTAAACGCCGTGTTAGAGTTTAGTTGGTCAATTTTTTTTTGTGACGAAAACTAGTCACCCCAAAAAATACATTTTGTGATGAATATGTATTCGCTAAAAATATTGGGACTGAAAGGCAAACAAGCTGCCTTTAGCGACCAATAATAATGTGGCCGCAAAAGGCCCAATGTGTTGTAGTGCAAAGGAGATCAGCACTATCCACTGCTCCTTCAGCCACGACCAAGGAACCACACAATAGCCCTTTCTCCTCTGCTCAGCCTTTGGTGGCACCAAGAATGACCACCACCTTGCTAGAAGCAAAAGCGCGCAGAAACCCCTCACCCCACATTCATTGCCCCAGCAGCATAAGTACTCTCTCCCACATTGGAAACTCCGCTCAACTAAAATCGCCAACCTCCATCTCACAAAAACACCTACCACACAAACAGCAACCACGACTCCTCCATGCACAACGGAAACCACCAATCGACGCTCAGTCAGTCCCTAGTTCGGCCACCCACGCATGTCCCCAAACATCCTATGTTTTTATACCCAAAAAATAGAGCAAGAAACTCCTCTTCAAGTTCTCAATTTTTCAGTCAACATTGACCTTAGCTAGCCACTACTTGCCGCCAACCCCCACAGCTCCATTGTGCTACTCCCCACGCCACCATCACCTCGATTACTCACTCCACCGTACATAAGTTGCTCTCTCTCACCAAGCTCTCTATCTCTCGTGTTACTCTCTTTCTCTTGCCACGTTATCTTTCTCTCACTCTCTCTCATTTTCATGTTCTTTCACCTGTAACAACCACCATTGCTTATCCATGCCGGAGGTTCACAGTCAAGCCTCGACTCACGTTGCATGCAAATTCTACCCATAAGCTTCTCTCATCCTCTTCACATGTTAAAATTATAAGCCCCTTAGAAAGTAAGTTACATATATACCCCTAGTAAGTGATTCAGTGTTTATTATAGTTTGTTTAATGAATAAAAGAATGAAAAAAAAAAACAATTATTGTGATAAAACTATTATTGTAGTTATTATGATATTATTGTGATAAAACTAAAAGAAATTATATGATTGGGGGCGGAGGATATTTTTAGAAGTTTAATCGATTAATAGGTGAAATTATGTAAAAATCATAGTATTTGGGGAGTGATGATATTTTTGGGTATGATTATAAGTAAAATGAAGTCTAGGTTATTTAGGCATTTCAGGTTTTAATTAGAAAGCGCGTGTTTAATTAAATAGTTATTTATAATTGGAAATTACTCATGTTACACCATTATTTTTTAGGTACGCACAATTGGAAATTATTTAGGTTACTTGATTATTTATAGGTGACGATTGATATCTCTTTGGCATTGTTATAAGGGAATTCGGAGAAATTAAAAGGTCAAGGTAAGCAAGATTATTATACGAGACTTTCCATAAAATAAAATACTGAGGTTGATTTTATGAAAATGTGCATGATATGTTTTGAAAAGAAATGTAAAAATAGCCTCAATCATGTGTTCTACATTACTCATGAAACTTTGTATAAGAATGAAATATTTTTTGTCATAACTGGTATAGACATGAGCTTATTTTAGCATTCTGTTTTTGAATTTTGAATGAAATGTTTTGCTTTGCTTAAGTGAAGATGTTTTGAATATGTTTTTGAATACGTGAAATGATTTGAATCTATTCAGTACTCTGTTTTGATATGATGTGGCATTTGAAGACCTTTGGCATGACTTTCTTATTTTGTTCTAGTTTTGATCTGTTATGTTAAGACCTTGCCACATATATAATAGTGGTATACGGCCCAACCACAGATATAATAGTTGTATACGACTCTGTCATGGGTATAATAGTGGTATACAACCCTGCCATGAGTATAATAGTAGTATACGGCTCCGCTACGGGTATAATTTATGTGGTTTATAATTTTACCACGAGGGTTAAATATAGTCTCTATCTCAATGTGATGCTCTAATATGATATGAAGATGATATCTTAGATTATGATATGCAAATGATTTTTAAATAAAAATGTTTTTGAAAGTTTCGTTATTTTGATAACATGTTTTGATTCTCATTCTAAAGCAAATGTTCTGATTTTGCATTCTGAAAGTAAATGTTTTGTTCTACATTCTAAACTCTGTAAATGCACATGTTTACATACTAGTATATGTTTTCTACTGACTAAGTTATTGATAACTCATACCTTATCTCCATAATATTTTTTAGATAATCTGAATATTTCAACTGAGGATTAAGATTATGGAGCATGAGTGAGATGGTTTAAGCATAGAAGGTTTATATGAGTATTGACAAATTTTATTAAGTAATTTTATCGTGTTATATTGATGACTTTGTATTTTGGGAGGTTGATTATATTGAGGTAGTTGGTTTAAAACAATAGTTTTGAAATGATATTGAGAATTTGGAGTCTATAAATATATTGTTAAAATATGAGTTTAAATAACAGGAAGCAACTCTTCAACCTCTTCTAGACCACAGAGGCATTATAATGATCCTATAGTTAATCAAGGCCATGTGTAGTATAATAAGCTCAATCTTTCGGCATATTGTTAGCCTTTTATTGGCTTTGGCCCATTATCAACCCATTAATATTGGAAGTAGCTAGCTAGGATTTGAGGGAGACCGCCATGACTCGTTCAATTGATCGGTTTGTGTAGTGAATATTTCAAGCCACAGAAGTAATTTCTTTTGGGTTTGAAGATGTAAAGGAACTGCATGTCATGGCATATTGGCATATATGCCTTGTAAAACAAAAGGCGTTTCTTTTAGTTTGATATTTGTTGGGTTGGTAGGAAAAGAAGATGGTAAGAGAAAAATAAATAATTAAGTACATAGTTTTCTCTAAATTCTAATTTGCAACCCACCCCACCCAACTAGTTTCTTTCATTTTTCCACAATCTTCTGGGAAACGAAACAAGAGGTCTAGAAGTAGAACGACCAAGAAAAAACAAGATCTCAGCTTTTCTATGAAAATTCTAACAAAGGTCAAGATCATCTTGAGTTAGAAGGAGAAAAGTAAGACATGAAAAATTCAAGCAAAGTAACCTACACCACAAAAAAGAATTTCGGTACTTGTTAATTAATTTGTGAGTTGAAACTGTCGATCAATGTGAATATAAAAAGGCATGACCAGAACATAAGAAATCAGGAAAAAGAATCCACGTGGTCACGACTGTGAATTTTAAAAAGCCAAACATTGAATATTGGATGTCGTTCAAGATGATCAGTAGGAGACGTTTATTCAAAGCTTGAAAGAAAAAATAAATAATGAAGAAAATGGGATGATCAATAGCTTTGAGAGACAAGTTGGGTTACAGATGGCGACGTGAGAGCTAATTAATCAAATTCCCGCTAGTTTGGGTTTGGCTTTCTTTTCCCGGCCAGCCGCTTTCGAAACTGAATAAAAATGGAGAATATTAGCCAACTAATTAAGCATTTAAAAAAAAAGGCCCACCAATTGATTGATGTCAATGACACATAAATATCGCGGCCATCAACTTACACAGAATTAATTAAAGCAGTACTATAAGTTTTTTTATTGTTCACCGTTCATACGTGCTCATTTACTTAATGGAATATTAATTCGAAAGCAATAAGCTTATAATGTATTTTTTGACTTGTATTGATGATAACTTTATTGCTTGACTTTTAGCTCAACTTGCATATTTATTTTTTTTATAATAACAAAAATAAAGGTAAAGTCATATATAGGTTGGACACTATAAGAAAAACGGGCTTTTATGACTAATTTCTTGCAATCAAAAGATTATTTACAATTAATTTTAGTTATAAATAGTCATTTCGCTGGAATTAACTTGTCGCAAATAAGCAGTTTTCTTGTAGTGAATTTTTTATATATATATACACATATATATTTATATATGTGTGTCTAAAAAGCTAATTCACAAGCATGCATGAACAACAACTTCATCTTTTACATCGTCAAATTAAACCATGTGAGCAGTCAATATATACGTTTGGAGTAGTTTGTTATTTTCAGTGATTAAATCTAAATGAATATTGTCAGTCACTTGAATATATATATACATTATCTTCTTTTTTTTTTAACTTAGATATTAGCTTAATTAATATGTAAAACTATATATTGCCAATATTTGAGAATCTATAGGGATATTGGAGATCCTAATTCTTCTATGCACATGGATTGATCGAGAGCCTTTCATATTGTAATAATTATTATTATATGGGTCTTGTTGGACTTGTGAAGGGACCCAACTGGCCAATACCCAATAAATTTATGTAGAAAGGCGGAATTTTCAAATCCACGTTTCCTGCCACACACTGATCCAAAGCTTTGGGCAGCTATATCTTTCTTGCCTTCTCACAAATTAAGGGCCCAGTCCCAGTCCCCATCCATCAGACCAAAACACATTAATTTTACTGAAATTGAAAAGAAACAAAAGTTTCAAGTGCTCCAATATATATATAAATATATATATATTAAAGCTACATAAAATCGTAAAGGGAATAAATACTATACAATCATTTTTAAAAAAAAGTAAAGTTCATAATTAAAAAATTAATTTTTTATATAAATTTCGTATTTATTTATTATTTTTTTAAAAATTACGCAACACTTATATACTCTATTACTGTAAATATTATTTCTTTTATATATATATATATATTTTGATACATACATACATATACATATATAGAGGTATAGTACAGTCTAAAGATTTGACAAATGGCCTAGAGAGCTGACATCGAGCAGTGTGCACAAATTCTCAGAAGTCAGCGGATGAAAAATCATGTCATGTAATGAATTCAATTGGATCCACCTAATTAAGCCCATTCACATTTGTCTCCACTAAGACAAACAGTGAGCCAACGTACGTCGTCTAAACTAGGTACGTACTAATGAAAAGTGAAAGTTAGAAATATTCAAATTAAAAATTATTTATAATTAGATTGATGCTGCATGATGATCCATGTCTCACGAATTACACAAATTTTATAAGATTTTTATAGTAAAATTTGTAGTTATAAGTGATTTAACATGATATCAAGGCCTTTTTATGACGATGAATATATATATATATAATGTAAATATGAGTTTAATTAAAATCCTAAGAGCTAGTTAATGTCACGAAATTTCAAAACGACCAATTAAAATATGATTTAAGAATTCTCGTACACATGTAATTATACAATGTCATGTACGGTTTTTTCAAAGAATTAATTGTTATCCGGAATTAATAATTAATGAAATAGTTATTCTCCTTTAATAATTAACCCAAAAATTATTGCCATGATCACTTGGTTAACCAAAGAGAAGAAAGTCATGTTATGTTGATGTTATGAATTAATTACTACCCAACTCCGATTAGACACATTAACACACTCCGATAATTAATAGACATTAATTAGTTCAAGAACTAATAATTACAATATTCCGATTAGATATTAATCATCACAATCCTTGACAACCGAGAGTCAATTGCAATATTTAAACCAAGTAAAATGTTACATGACTTTCTTACGAAATCTTATACAAATTTCATAATTATGTATATTTAATACTAATATATAAATTTAATAAGTATCTGTTCTAATATAATATTTTAATTAATACTTGTGAAATCATCATGATCACTTGTTAGAGCGAATTCAAGTGCGAGCGACGGTGTGTACGTAGCTATATATTTATAACAATGCTGATTAATTTGAAATGATCTTCCATATCATGTTCAAATTAATGGCCGAAATTATCTAAATAATTTCTGAGTTACAATTAATTATTGAACTATTGCAATGCCAATTACCGTGTTAAATTTCGGCTTTTATATATAGTACCTTGTTAAATCGGCACCATTTTAGTTTGAATATGCTTATAATTTCGGCCACCCGCCATCTGTTGGACATGGAAATTGACATTTCCCACAGTTTTCGATCCCCACCAGTTTTCCCACAGCTCCTGGCCTCTTGCATGTCGGTCCCTTATAAATAAAACCTATGTACTAGAGCTAGGACCCAAAAGAATAATCAAAAAATATCTGGACTGCTAGCTATGTCCAGATCATGAAGAAGAAATGTATATCAAAAACATAGGAGATCGATCACGGATATTATATAGAACAGATTCAACAGAATGACCAATTAAAAAAATTTTGGAAATCAGTCGGAGAATTTTCAAGCAGTACTACCAGCAAAAAAGGACTGTCGGTGCGAACATTTTGTACAAGAACTTTTGTCAAAGACGCGTTTGTGTGTCTGCGTGCAGAGCTGATCTAGCTGGACCTCACTTGATCTCTAGACTAAACTTTTAAACTTGGCTCAGTTAAGAAGTGATTGGAAAGGGCAGTGCCATTGGTAGTTAGAAATTGGAATATAATACTTAAAAAAAAGTAATATAGTTATTTATTTTATAATAAAAATAATTTTATAATTTAATTAATTTACCACGTCAAATCACGGTAGTTAGATTTTACATTTTTTGTAAAATCTATTTCTCGTGTCTAATTAAATATTGTTCGTACGTGTGCTCAGTGCTCGTGCACCTCCTAAAAGATCGCAAAAGGAGGATAAAAAGAAAGATCGATGGGGGCAATTCGGCTGTTCTTTGCGGAAAAAGAAAATATAAAAATTAAAGCTTAAGTACTATCTAGATCTCATGAAAAGTGGTCGGGTGTCGACGGGAAGCTGTGATCGGGGGGGCCGGGGTACTGCATATATGGCGGGGTGCATGGCAGTGGTAAAACGCGCGAAACCATGCAAAGTGCATAATATTGTTGGCGTTAATTAATTAGAATATCAAAGTATGTGAACAAAAAGGATGTTCTCTCATTAAAACATGGAAAAAAGAAAGAAAATACAAGAGATCTACATATGAATTATATAATAGGCCCGTTTCACATGCTTCAGTAAACAAACATTTAGGGGTACGTACCAAAGGGATCGATAAAGAAACACACATCTTGGTTGATGAATGTATGCAAGAGAGAGAACAAATTAAAAGTTACATGAATATTTTAATCTAAATGCATGGTCGGCGCGCAGTTAATGCATCGTTAAATTAATGGAGGATTTTAATCTAAACATCTAGGTTCCAACTATATACTAATCAATGACAGTATTTTAACATTGTCATAATTAAATATTAGTCCTAGTACTACTACTACTAGAGCAAGACACATGAGGTGCCGGCCTGGCAATTAATATATATTTTTTAATATATGGTACATGATTAAAGATATATCATATTGATGCAGGAAATTAGAAAATATCTCAAGTATAGTATATATCTGATAATCATGAACACTTATATGTAATAACGTCGATCGTACGAGCATAAAAATGATAACAAAAATAAGGAAATTATATTCTATAATTTCTAAAATCAAGAATTTTATTAATTTATTTAATGGAGGGCCAAGATCAGGGAGTTCAAATTAATTAATAAAATCATTCAAAGCTCAATCGCTAGCTCTTGAGAGATCGGTGCATCATGAGTACTCCGGCCCACGAGTAACTACTAATAGCAAAACTATTGCATATATATTTATATATATATATTATATAAATACAATGACAGTTGAGGGCTTAACTCCAAATGATTGGCGAATTAAAGATATACAAAGTACGTAATAAATAAATAAAAATAATAGAAGCTAGCACATTGAAAAGGATTGTATACTAGTTCATGGATAGAACCGATCAACAGCTAGCTTTTAGATATTAATATTCACTATAAGAAAAACAGATATTCGTGATTTTTTTTTGCGACAAAAACAGACTCATATAGTCATTTCATTATAAATAACTGGTCGCAAATAATCAGTTTCCTTATAATGATATTATAGCTAGCTGATAATGATATGACCAAAAAAAAAAAAAATACAAAGAAACTAAATATTATAGTAATTAATACACAAAAATCCTAATGCGTACGTACGTACTTCTTGCTAGATGATCAATACTTTCAAGAATATTAATTCCCTGTAATAAGTTTCATATTAATTAATCATCCTGCATGCAATTATATACTTGATCAGTAATATAGCTAGCAAAGAAACATGAATTGTAATTAACGTATATATGATCTAATTTTCTTTTCTTTAATTTTCAAGTAAGAAATTATTTTTATGAAGTATGCTAAAAATAATTTATCTCGTATATAAATTAATTAAAAGCATCGAGATCATACGCACAGATATTCAATTAATCCATGATTCCAAAATATTTAGCAGGCTAATTAAAATGATTCACAAACTCAGAAATATTATTGTCTCCAGCTAGCGAAGCCTATCAAGATAGCCTTGCTAGCTGTTTGTGTGTGTGTGTGTGTCTCTCTCTCTCTCACACACACGTACGCACACGCAGATAAATAAGGCTAGGTGCATGACAAGTACTAGATCGATCTATATGTTTCATATATATATATTATACGAAACTTGCGGTCCTTCCCTTCCTATTTCTGATCTCCCATGAAGAATTAACGAAGGTTAAAACTACTCATATATATATACATATATATGTATCGAAGATCTGGATATATGCATGACATACATACGTCCCTGGCAAAATATATAAAACATGATTACTTACATTCAGTACTCTCTGTGTTAATCTTTTCGGGTTATTGGAAGAAATTCCTTCCATGGTGATGATCACAGCTTTCAACGCAATTTCAGCTGCCAGATAACTAGCTTGTATGACCATCATGCATGTGTCGATTAATAAACAGAACCAATTGATCTGATAGTACTAATACTGATTCTGAAACGAAAATGCATATTTCGACCCATGATCATGAAAAGCTAGAGATGATCAGAAGCTACACAATAAACAAAAATCAATGTATATATAGGACAAGATTTTCATAAGTACTCTTCTGGCCATAACTTACAAAGATAATTTCTAGGTTTTGATGGGTAAAAAATAATATAAAACAGAACTAGTACTTATCAGGGACTAGCACCACTAAATACCTAATAAGAGCAAGATATATCTTTGTATATTTATATATATATATATATATATCTATCTAGAAAGTTTATCTGCAAGACTGCATCCAAGTGAAAAGTATGCCGTACGACTAACATTATTGAAGAAGGACTGTACGTGCATCATAGTGGAATGCTATTTTCTTACTTATTACCCCGGACGTGTACTAATGTTTCGAGGTTTTTACTCAGCTAAATATGTGTGTAAATTGTGTTCTTTTATCCAGATCAGCACTAAATTAACAAGAAATCGGTGCTTTTATTTCACGATCGCATTAATTTAGAGTAAATGTGAGCTAGCTAGCTAGCTTTTGGTCTTCTCTGAAAGATAGATATAATATTAGAACTGAATGATTTAATTAGATCATGATACTTCGGATCGAGATCATGTCATCAGCAAAACAAATAAATAAAAAGGTGAAAATGTTATCTTTTCTGGTGATCAATATCTATGCCAAAGAATCCTCAGTAGTGGGCAATACAGTAGGAGATCATAATAGATGATAAGCCATTATGAGAAACACAACATATCTCCAACATGAGATCAGTTCCAAAGACAAACCTCTTAAGTCTCAAGAGAGAGCTTGCTTCCACCCAGTACTACGATCGATAGAAAGAATAACGAATGAAGAAAGCTGAGTACTACATATCCTCTCGCCTGAGTTTGTTTAGCAGAGCTGTGATAAGAACGTCCCTCTTCTCGGCCCTAGCCTCCTCTCTCATCCTCCTTTGCTCTTCTCTCTCTCTCCATCTCTGCTCCATCATTATCCTCTCGCTTTCTAATGTTTCCATTGTCTGTCTCCACTCCATCTCCTTCAACCTTCTTTCGTTTTCCCTCGCATCGAATGCTTGTCTCCATTGCGCTTCCATTTGCATCTGTTGCTTCATGAAGTCATCCAATATCTCCCTCAAATCATTGATATTTTCTCTAATCCCACCGCTGCTACTTCCAATATTAATATTTCTCTTGCCCTTTTTTATCCTCTTCCTGGAGCTACCGGCCTTCTCTCCCTCACTGTCCTCGTTATCTACCTCTTCGTCCGATGATAGATGGGCCGCTTTCTTCTTTGACCCGCTCGCTCCTACTTCCGCTTCAGCCCATAGCATTCTCTGCATCCTTCCAGCCAAAATC
The DNA here is from genome assembly GCA_003123785.1 of Pterocarya stenoptera. NCBI lineage: Eukaryota > Viridiplantae > Streptophyta > Magnoliopsida > Fagales > Juglandaceae > Pterocarya > Pterocarya stenoptera. The sequence goes on from QEOT01009415.1 coordinate 42,819, forward strand.
GCTTGAACTTCATTGTAAAATGGGAATTGTTGCCGCATCGGTTCAGCTTCCTTTGTCTCACACGCCTAAAAATGAAAAAACAAACCAAGAACGATTTACCAAAGCCATAAAACTGAACTGCTAATAGTTTCCCTAATCCAGAAAGGGAAAGAAACAGAAAAACAGAAATCTTCAAACCAATAAGTAGGGTTTCATTGAAGATTAACGTTTCTTGATATATAAGTACCTTATAACGTGTAACGAGGTTCTTCCACTTGCACTTGCACTGCTCAGCGCTACGATTGTAACCCTTTTCTTTCATCTTTGTGGCAATAACTTCCCACAGAAGCTTATTCCTCTTCGTTTCCATGAAAGTTTGATCGAGCTCTGCTCGGATTATCAAAAACTCCTTTGTCTCGTGAATACTCCATTGAGGAAATCTATCACTCGCATCGACGTTAAGACTGATATGATGCTGATGCGGATGCTGATGCTGCTGATGAAGATGATGAGGACGAGGATGAAGATGATGTTCCTCCATAACACCTACAAAATCAAGGAAAGCAAGTACAAGATTCAATTTTGCTGCAAAAGCTGTATTAGAGGAGAGAGAGAAAGACGGAAAGAGAAAGCTTGAGAGAGATTTATATCAGGATGGTGTGAATGGTGTGAATCGTCGAGGTAGAAAAAGAAAAGATTTTCTTGTTGCATAGGTGTCAAACGAAGCGTTTTTTTAATATTCGTTCCGATTTCTCAAAAAAAAAAAAAAAAAAAAGACAGACATACAGAGGGAGAGTTTTTTTTCCATTCTTTCCTCCTCCTTATAAACAGTCTCTTCCCAGTCTCATCTGTCTACGCGGAAACACACTCTCTCTCTCTCTCTCTCTCTCTCTCTCTCTCTCTCTCTCTCTCTCTCTCTCAATCCTTTTGTTTTTTTTTTTGTGTACATCCCCGTTTGTTCCCATTGCGTGTACGCGTCGTCACGCTTACGAGATATTGGGATTTTATTCCCTGTGGCCAGTTCTACAAAGCATTCCTAGCGAACTATTCGTGTCATAGTTAATCAACCATGCATTATAGCACTTACTTATTTTTACAAAATAGAAATAAAATAAAAATATATAATTAAAAGCTATTTTGGTCCTTTCTGCGACCACGAAGTTGACAAAAACCAGGCGATCTTAACAATCGATCCATTTGATCCGGTTGGCGATCTCTGTTTTCTCATGTTTTTTACTTTCCTCCGATAATATCAAGGTCAACAAGATTACTGTACGTCTTTACGATCGAGCTACCTAGGCCGTCCATTTTGTTTAATCATTTACGCGGTTGTCTCATGAACCACGCGATGCCTACAGTCTCCGTCCACGTGGCGTGCATGCAGAGAATTTCAAGCGGTAAAGCTTCAGACCCACGAGTCTTGTGGTTCACACTTACCGCCTCCGGCTTATTCTATTCTTTTTGTATAGTCCTTCACGGCCCAAACATTTGACCCCATTAATTAATGAATTAATCCTTTTTAATATTAACAAATCGGCAAAACAGGAAAAGCTAGCAGCTTAATGGTTGGAACGCTAGCTTTTGCAAGTGATCAGAGTGGCTTTAAATAATTTTAATAAATAAATAAATAAATACTGTCATGTCAATATTTTTTACTATAATTATTTTCATTAATATATATAACCCTTTGACGGACTTCTTCTTATACGAATTGAGGTATACATTTCCCATTACTTGGCTGGTAATCCATTAATATAATTACATTGAATTACATTGACCTGTGTGATGAAATTCTACGTTGAGACCAGGCCAGCTTTTTATAGCCAGTTTAATTTGTTATTCTTTCATGATCTTCAGCTAGGATTACGTAAAAAACTTGCATCGTGATTGACCTGTTCTCCTCTGAGTCCTCTAGTGGACGTACGCATGCATATATGCTTAATTCACACAACTCTTCCGCCCGCCCTCAGATGCCCAAAAGGCTAGCCGCTCATTTATTTCCCAAGGCAGAGATATTTGATTTATCATTTATATAATATGAATGAACTTCTCGTGCCTCTGAAGAACTCCATTTGAGGAAAGTCAAGGTACATGACAGAGATTTGTCTTTTCTAGAATCCTCTGTTTCATATGGGGGGTTTTAGGAGGAGATTGTAGCTAGATTACGAGGTAGGTAAGGATGGTCTCTTCCATGCCAGAAAACAGAAAAAGAAATTCAGGTTGGTACGTAGAAACAATTATAAGATATTTACTAATTAGCAGCAAATACATACATCAGTTGTGACGACCGACCTTAATTTATTCAAAACTACAGGAATTCGCACCTAGCTGGTTTCTAATTTATAGATCAGCTTAATTTATTTATGTCATACATTCTTCTTCTATTTTTTAGTAATAAGTATTATAAATATAAAGAGATTTTATAAAAACAAATTTATAAATTAATTAAATTTGATATAATACGTCGCATCAAGCCACTTTGTTTATATTTTTAAGATTTATTTGTGATTAAATTTATCTTTTGGCTCATGTGGCTGCTGGCAGGTAGCATGTGAAAGATGAGAATGTTAGGTTTCTGCATGCATGCACTGCTTGTTGGGAGACTGTCTTTATTAATATGGTTGCTCCTCGTACGCTGTTGTTTTAGGTTGGGGTGTAAGAAAAAATGGGTGAACCGGTAAATCGGACCGGATCGGATCAAATTGGTGAGTTGGGTCTAGTATCGAGTTTGGTTCGGTCTGGAATCAATTTTATTTTTCTTAAAACCGGTCAAAATCGGTCTTGTTTCGATTTTTCTTTTTTTAAAACTGGACCAGTTCATACATATATTATAATTTTTTATATTGTATATAATTTTTATATATAATATATAATTATATATAAAATAATTTTGTATTATATGATAAATTATTAATTAATATAATATTAAATTTTAAAATCTTATATCACTATAGTTTATAATACAATTATAATATATATTGAAATATACTACAATATATTATCACTATAGTATTATATATTATAATATACTATATATAATATATAATATAGTATATTAAAATTGAAAAACCAGACCGAAACTGATAAAACTGGAAGTATCGTTTTAAGAAGGTAACCGGTGCATACCAATTCGGTCTTAAATTTTGTCTAAAACCGGATCAAACCGGACCGGTTACACCCCTAGTTTTAGGCTTAGGGCTGGTTTGAATTCAGAGATAAGATGAGATGATTTTGAATAAATGTTGAAAAAAATATTTTTAGAATATTATTTTTTAATATTATTATTGTTTTAGAAATTAAAAAAGTTGAATTAAGATTTGAAAAAATTAAATTATTTATTATATTTTGTGTAAAAATTTAAAAAAAATTATAATGATGAGATGAGATGAGATACTTTTCAAATCCCAACGGACTTTAATATTATGCATGGCACCAGTTTCAGCTCGTATGTTTAACAGTTTAAGCATGTTGTATATACATTATACGTTCCCTACGTATAAAGATTCATAGTACTTATAGATTGTACTTGGTTTATTGAAGCTCAGGTACTTATATAAATATATATATATTTATATATATATAATTAATTTGTTCTGTTTCTGCATTAATCTACTAGTCTTAATTAGTAATTACTCATGCACTATTACTTAAAATCTGCACGAAATGAAAATTTTCTACTGCACTAGCTAATTTGCTCGAAAATTTCCAAGCTGAAAATTACTATAAATATTAAAGTATTATAATGCTTAAAATTTGCTCGAAATTAAAACTTTTAAGTCTGCATCATATATATTCAGCTTCGAAAATGCGTTCTGTGCTTAAATGTTTCTGCATCGCAATAGTACTACTAGTTTATCCTTGTTACACTAAGACTTTCAATGGTGCTAGCTGTAATCTTTGCCATAATATTTTAAAAACACGAGAACGCGCGTATTTGCATCATGACGTTTTTTCAAGTTGGGATGTAACGTACTTATGCATTATTTTAATACCCTAAGCCAAAGACTCAAAGTAATGAACTCATAATATTGACTGATTAAGTGCCACAATTAGTGCGTTAAATGCTAGTCTTTCCACTCAGTTGGGATGGACTTGCTTGGCTAGAAAATTAAGGGCTTACTCGCGGTCAGGATCGAAGGACCTCCTCAATTGCTACGATCTTCCTTAGTTTAGTTGATAGTCCTAGGTTTGAATGATCGATCTTCCTGATCAATCAGTTTGATCTTGCGTAGTCAAAATGACCTTCCTCGGTCGACTTGATCTTGTTTGGTCGAAATCACAGCACAAATGCTCCGAATTTGAGCAGCCGGTCTTTCCTAGATCACTCTAGATGCTCTAGTGCCATTGAATCATGACTTGAAAATGAAATTCAGTTCGGCATCTGATTCTCACGTGTTAATTATATTACGAGTAACCAATGATTAAGTGGCGGCACTCAAGATGCATCATGAGTTTGATAGATTTCTATTATGATAAATCAGTCAAACCCAGCTCTGACTAGTGGGAGGTAGAGTGCTTTTCATACAGAGCGGTAATTTACAGACATACATACATATGTGTGTATATATATATATATCTTGAAATAAATTAATATATTTAAAGTGATGCATCTGCTTAATTGAGAATATTTGTCCCGACTAATCTCCCCTCCCACACTCAACCTATATATATTTTACTAAAGAAAATGTTAAATATATTTAAGAAAACTTTATAAAAAGCTTATTTGTTGAAAATCATAAAATTTAAAATTTAAAAGAAAACTAACAAAATAATATTGTAAGTAAAAATGTAAATATATATAGCACTACTCTTTTACTAATTATTAGCTAGTCACGTCGAATTCTAGGGTGTGGCCCTAAGAGGAATAATTATGGGAAAGTGGAGTTTCAAATTCTTTAACTACAGGGTAGGTGTTTCTCCAGGCTCAACTTGCCACTTGATCAGTTTCCTTTTTAAAAGTTTAAACTTTAAAGTGATGTGTTAATTGTTACAAAGTTGCATAATCTAATTCCTATTATAAGATTGGTGTGTGCGCACGCGTTTCTTTTTCTTTTCTTTTCTTTTTTTTTTTTTTTTTTTTTATAGGTATATATCTAGTAGATTATTGCAAAGCAAGAACCTTATATACACAATATAATCTAGTCTTACTCTCATCTGATCACTATATTATATGCTCACCCGCATTGGTTTATCAATCACTGAACCTTTTTTTTTTAAAAAAAACGAAAAAAGAAAAAAGAACTAATATGAGGGTTGTCCGTAGTGTAGTTCCATCAATACGGTATAATGAGAGTGAAATGAGAGTATAGTATATGACGTTGGATAGAATATTAATTATTCTATAAGTAAGTTTTAACAGATAATTTACAAAGAAGGAAGACGAGAATCACCTAAAATAGAGAGAAAACGATTCTGATGTTTAATTTAAAATTGTCAATATCCAAGAATAACCAAATCAACCCACAAGCCAGATTGTAATAGTTGCAAATCGACCATATTAGAATTTTATCAAAAATAGCAAAATTTCAATAATCACACCAAAAATAAATATGTAATAAAAAAAAATCTGTCAAAAATCTAACCCAAATCAAATTCAGAATCACTTCCTAAACGATAAATGAAATATTATCATAAAAGGCAAAAATTAATTAAAAATAGGGATTCAAATGGGAAAACAATAGAATTTGGTCTAAAAAATGATGCACACCAAGCCGGATGACCACAATATGTGCGTTGAAATGAGCTTTTCAAATTGATGTCATATGCGTGATTCTGATACCCGTAGTTAAAGTTATGGTCAACATATTGAAATGTACCCAAAATTGCCACAATCAAGAAAATATCACAATTTCCTGCTATCTTTGCGTTAATCTGCCACCTTAAAATATTTCAACCAGTCAACATGCAATTTGATAATTTAGTATTATCTGACTCGGATCCTCCTGCATCAGTATATGACATAACTCACGTAAGGATATATATGAGTATGTAATTAGGATTTTCTTCTATCGCTTTCATATGAGCATGCATGCAGTTTATGTGAGGATAGTTTAACATCATAGTTAGAATATATTATTGAGATCAAAATAAAGTGGATCTCATAATATTTACTGAGTGTTTAATGTTATTTCATTACAAGAAAAATGAGTTTTTGTAGCCATTTGTTAGTAGCTTTGTGACTAATTTTAATTGTAAATAGTCATTTCGTTGAAATTAACTAATCATAAATAAGCAATTTTCTTATAGTGTTTAAAAAAATCAAAATCACATGAACAATGGAAAAAATCACATGGACAATAGTAATTGCTATTGAAACCTTTTTTTTTGTCTTAAGGAGAGGGTTGGATATCAAAATCATCTCAATTCATCTCATCTAATTATTATAATTTTTTAAAAATTTTAAATAAAATACAATAAATAATTTAACTTTTTTAAATTTAAAAGTAAAAATAATATTAAAAAATAATAACAATATTTTTTCAACTTTCAACTTTTATCCCAATTCACTATCCAAACCTCAGCTAACTCTCTCTATCTCTATTTCGAAAGTGGAGGCCTGATCGAAATCCATATAAACCAATGTGATTAATTACATGATCAGTCAGCTCAAAGATAACCAAAGTGGCCTATTCATAGTAAAAGAAGGGTCGGAAAATCGTTATTAATCTTGCATGCATGTGCTGCACGCAAGTCTTCATGTAAACAAATCCAAGCCCATCGATTTTGCGCGATAAAGCGGTATGAGTTACTGCTGCACTGCTGCAGGATGAAGATGAATTTATATATAAAGTTCAAACCTTTCTCTCGGCCTTAAACAAAAGTAAAGCAGAAAAATAATTAATAATATTTCAATTTCAATTCTACCTGCATTTTCGCTTGACATTATGCCAGATTAGACGTCATGATCACCTGTGAAAATTTTGTGAAATCGCTAAATTAGATCGTATTCCTTATAAGTTAATTAGAATTAGCTAAATTTCCATTGCTTTAATAATTAGAATGCACCGTACGTACGACGACGTACGTACGTCTTTGACTGACCAAATGGATCGAAGAAGAAGCTTTCACACGAAGACTCTATCAATTTATAAGGAAAATGGTCATGAATTTGCCTCTAATTCTTCAAAATTAATATTAGATACACACAAATTAGAGAAAAAATAAAAAGAAAAAGAAAATTAGGTAAAGTTTTACGGGGACGACAGAGCTGTAACAAGAGAAAAAAAAACATTATCTTTGGAATGACATGCACCAGGCCACTCCATGATTGCGAATGAGTGAATATGATTGATTGGAAAGTTTCAAACTCGGTTCAATCAGATCAAACAAAATAGATGATCATGACGAATTGGATTACGTGTCAGTATAGCTAAGGCGTGCAATATTACCATCTAAATTCACATTTAATTGATCATGCACCATACAATATGGATTGTTTGAGCTGGCAACATCATTTTCAGGGAAAATATATGGAGACCAAAATATGAAAGAGATCAGATCGTATCAGATCAGCAAAAAGCTTTCAAATTCAGATGCTTGCGTGACAAATTAAATCCAAATCAAGAAATATACAACATTCATTGATCGTAGTCATGCATACATGAAAGTAGTCAAGATACTGAATGGTATAGACAGAGAGAGATGTATCTTCTGATCATGTCACTACTGATGTTACACTCTAAATCATGATTAATTTGGATATTAATTTTTTAATCTATAGTTGATCTACAAATTATATATGTTAACTACATTATATTATACGTTTTTAGATACCACTATTTAATGAGTAACGATACATATACAATCTTTTATAACTTTGTTTTAAAATTTTAAATTCAAGTAAAAATATATAGTATTTTTAGTTAAAGCCACTACAAAAAAAAAAAAACAAAAAAAAAGGCTTTTGTGACTACTTGTTTGTGACGAAAAAGACTTTTTGTGATTAAAATAGACTCATTTTAACTGTATATAGTCATTTTGCTAGAATTAACTAACCACAAATAAGTAGTTTTCTTGTAGTGAATACTAATACTACTATATATGATATTAATTATAAAATAAATCGTATGAAAGGTTGTATTAGTATTGATATCATTATTCCTATCTAATCCACACTTATCTGATCATCCTATAAGAACAAGGGATATTAGTAGAAATTAAAGACTGATCCTTAATTAGGACCAGATCAGTATATTTTACAAAAACATCTTGGCTTAATTGGTAAAGATATATAGTCATTACAACAAATTTGATTTTTAGAGAATAAATTCAAATCTCGTCCCAAAATTGGTCACGTTTGTGCATGTCGCGCGTGCTGCATTCCATATGCATGCATGGCACCAACATTGGTTTCAAATATATGTATTTTTGTTTCTCCTCTATTCATGTAAACATGATTTGTTCGATCAGCTACGTACGTACGAGATTCCTGCACAGGTTCAAAGGGTTCCCTATATGTGAAAAGAAGGAAACCCCAGAGTATGCTTTCATCCAGACGAAAAGTGCATGCACCAATAAATATTAGTCAACATATTTTCTCTTAAGTATTAGCACATCAATCAATTGCAAATTTCACATGCATTGAAGTTTTGTATTATGCTTGCTGCATGAATAGTCAATATTATATTCCTTGTATACTTAAAGAAGCTATCATATCACATTTAAGTTTGGCCAACCTTTTTTACTTAGGTGCCGTTTGGATAGTGAGTTAAGACTAGATGAGTCAAGATGAAAATTAAAAATTGAATAAAATATTATTAGAATATTATTTTTTAATATTATTATTGTTTTAGGATTTGAAAAATTTAAATTGTTTATTATATTTTGTGTGAGAATTTGATAAAATTATAACAATGAGATGAGATGAAATACTTTCATTATCCAAATGGGTCTTGATGTATGGCCATAAATTTATACAAAATTTCTACCAAGAGCATAGGCAATGGAGCTGTAAATAGTCAAGTAAAATACAATCTATAAAATAATTTGATCTATAAGCAACATCATTGTGGTAAAGGTCGTAATTTTAGACATCCAGAAAGCCGTAAACTTTGAAAAAGGATTGAACAGTTTGGGAAGAGGTTCTGATTGATAAAAAAAAAAATATACTTCAATCGATATACCATTTAGGACGTGAGCTGTTATACGAAATAATTCCCAACTAGCCTTCGTAGTATGTATGCATCCAAGTTTAGCCAATATGTGTTGGGTTTGTAGAGCTTGTTTTGTTGCTTTATCGGTTCAATTTGATGATCCGACTTGACAATAATGTAATATAATTATTTATTTATTTATTTATGGATTTTCAAGGAGGCTTGGGCGATAGGTTTGCCTGATTTAATGATCTGACACACTTGTCACTTGATGTTTGCACGACATGTGGCTCGAGTGAAGTTTAGGTAGAGAGTTCGTTTGAGTCTCATTCGACAGGTAGCTTGAGCGAGTATTTGACAGAGATCTCGCTTGAGGCACACTTGATAGTTCGCCATGTGACACTATAAATATTTACTTAATAAGCATTTTAGTATTTCTGAAAGTTTTGAATAGTGAGATTTCACTCCAAAATATATTTTTTATTCTTTAGTATCATAAAATTCTCTGCAACTCTGTAGACGTAGGCATGTTGTCATATTACGTTAATTTTATATTGTGTGATTAATTTTATTGTTTGTCATTATTGTAAGTTAATGCATTCATGTATGTAGATTATCTTTCCCAAAGTTGACACAAAAAATAAAAAAGAACTAACCCTTAATTAATTCCCTTATTACACTGATCATATGATGATTACTTTTCGAAATAGAAACAAAATTAAAAGATCATATGATAATAAAGCTAAAATTAGATACAGTCAAGGCTGACTCATCTCTTTTCCCTCTTAAAGTTGAAGCCCTATTAAGGATTACTCACAATCATGAATTTAGTACTACGTAAATGATCAAGTTTCAAGTTGTGCTGAAGTTGCAAGCAAACATCAAAGGAAGAAAGCTGGTCGTTGGAGTGCAAAAACCGAGACCCACTTAACTTCTTTTGACGGTAATAAACACAAAAGAATTGACAGGCAGACAGACAGACAGACAGACACGAGAAGTTCTCCACCTTTTTTCGATCTCAAAATGCATGCCAAAAAGAGAGAACATATATATACTTGCATTTTTACTTTCTCATCTCTTTCCCCTGCTCTTTTCTGTGTGTCTGAGATCGGCTCTTGCATTTTGCTCCCACAATTGGCCTTAATCCTACTCGATTCCTCGGGGCAGGCATTCGGGGAACATAATCATCAGGCATCACCCAAA
>QEOT01009416.1:0-14757 GCA_003123785.1 Pterocarya stenoptera
TTTCTAGAAAGGAATCTCAAACCAAGACAGATAGAGCCAGCAAGAATAGTGACTTAAATAAGCACTAAGGAGGGGTCATTCGGTGTTCTAATGGGAATGTAATTGTAGGTTTCTCTCATCACTATGGACATGCTACAAACACTATTGCGGAGTGTAGGGTGTTTCTAGATGGTTTGTTGTTATGTTGCTAGTTGTGTTTGAGTAATATTATGTTAGAGTTGGATTCAAGTGTGGTTGTGGGATGATATGCTCAGGGATGTGTAATTTATGGTATTTATGGGATTTGTGGGAGGAAACTCAAGGCTGTTGCAAGCTCTTAATATTCGAGTAACATGTGTTTAGAGAAACGAATATGGTAGCTGATTTTTTGGCTAAGGAAGGAGCCAAGGGGCGTTCTTTGGAGTTTCTTGGAGATAACTTTGAATAGGGACATTTTCAAGGACTAGTTCGTTCAGATAGATGGGGCTTGTCATATGTTCGAAGTCGATAATATTTTTTGTTCCGTTGGGACGTACATAATATGGTTTGGATTTATTTTTACATTTGGGTTTGGATTTTTTGTTTATATGTACCCCCCAGGTATCCGATTTGTTTACACGTTTTTCCTCCACTATAAGTGAGGGTTTCAATAACATTGGGGTGTCGCCCTCTTTAAAATAATAATAAATAAATAAATAAGCACTAAGGAAATCAATCTTTCTCAGAGAAGGTATAATTTTACCAACTTGAAACAATATTTTCTAGAACTAACCATAAGCTAATTGATCCAAGGACTATGAAATCATTATTTATCTACAAACTTAAATTGATGAGAATAGGTAGATTTAACCTTTTATCTCAAGTTTTAATACTCCCATCACATGTGGGCCAAACTCCTCTAGATAAGTACGCTTAACATGTTGATTATTTAATTAATTGGGTGAAGTGTAGAGTGAACGCAAAACCTCCGGTCTAATACCATATATAATCATCATTTGTTCTAAAAGTTTAAAATGATTAAAAAATATAGATTTAATAATTATATTTATCTTAATGAGAACCTCTGAGGACAAGAATAGTTATTGCACGCAGAAAAAACAAAATATATAACAGTAGCACTTCCTAGCTCATACCAACTAAACAAAACTAGTAATGTTAAGTAGGTTATGTCCTTTTGTTGATCATCATGTTACTGTAGCTGATGAGGATTGGATTGTCACAAAGATGAAAATAAAAATTCTTCTTGCCTAACATGTTCAAGGATGAGGGCAATGATTGGAAGGGGCATTTACAACCCTTACCGGGCTAGGCCCAACTTACCCAAGAGGCATAGTGACAAAGTGTAGTCTGCCCACAAGGCAAAGAAATGAATGAGGTGGATTAATATTATCCCAATCATCAACCAATAAGAAATTTTTGGGTGCGAGTTGGATTAATTTCTTGGGCAATACTTCTATTATGGACGTGTTTCATTACCACCACCTCACGATCACCTGCAGCGAAAGAGTAGAGGGCTTGGGGATTCGAGGAGAACCCTCCGATGCCTAAGTCAATGACCGAAGATAATAATAATAATACTAATGAATTTGATCCCTTTTACATACCTCCCTTATATAGAGTTCCATGAGTTATCTTTATTCTCTTATCTGATTATGGTTATCCTTTATTCGAATTCAAACTTGGAGATGAAGGTTCATCTCTTAGTAAGTTTGAATGATAGCCGTTTCTATTATTTGCCACCGCTGGATAGTTATTCAGTTGGTATTGGTTGTGGGTTGGATTTTCTTGGTATTGGGCTGGGCTCCTCGATAGTGATGCAGGCTTTGGTTATAAGTAAGGGCCCAGGCCCACCTTGGGGGCTAACCAGTCGGGATGTCCTTTCCAATTATCCCGCGAAGTCTCATTACGCGTGGCGTGATAGGACTTGAATCTAGGTGTCGTTTCCCTTTTCGAGGCATGTCAATGCCGCTGTTTCGTTTCTCTCCTCGGGCATGTCAACCATCATTTCATTTCAACTCTTATTTAATCTCCATTTTCCCTTTTCTTTTAGTTTTCTGCTTCCTTTATGTTTCTTGCATTTCTTTCCCAGTTCTTGCCTTTCTTCTTCTCTCGCGATTTTCTTCATTCCTCCATGGCTTCCTCTACTTCCAAGCATAAGGCTATGGTTCCTACTCCGGACACTTCTCCACCCCGCGACTCCTCTCCCCGAGTTTCCGTTGCTCCTTCGGCATCCATTTTTATGGGCTCTCGCTAGTCTTCAACCATCACTTCATGTGAACTGGAGAATGCTCGAAATAACTTCAACATTCCAAACTTCGTCGAAATGAGGCTCCCTATTCCAAATCAAAAAGCTATCAACGCCAAAGGTATGGTCGTCTCTGTTGCCCTATATTTTGCGATGTTTACCATGGGGCTTCGATTACCCTTCGTGCACCCAATTTGCGACGTGTTAGACGTCTTAGGGCTTGCTTCGGCTAAGTTGGTGCCAAACGCATGAAGAATTTTGATGGTCTGCTGTGTTTTGTGGCAATGGGTACTAGAACTCGTGGGCAATGAATACCCAGACCTACAGCCCGTGAGTTTTTGTCCCTTCATGGGTTTAGGCATTTGGAGGGGAATCTTTGCAGTTTTAGAGCCTATCGGGCATTGGTTGATTTAGAGCGTAAGTATTCGCATGTGAATGATTGGACCAAAAAAGTTTTCCTTATTATTGGCTCTGGTTGAGAATTTCCTGTCGACGAAGCTCTTAATCGGGAATTTTCTATTAGGGCATGCTGGTCTCTTGTTCCCGATGGGGATGACTTTGAAGTAATTCTTTCCCCACGAGAGGAGGCCCGTGTTAGGTTGGTGGAGTCTTGGGCTCAGGCTCATCCCAAATTATGCTTCTCGGATTTGCTTTTAACCCCTGGCAATATTGAGAAATTCCTGATGGTCCCCAGTCGGGCCCATGTATTAGGATGTGAGTTTTTGGGTTCGCCCCGTCGGCAGGCAATTTGAGAAAGAAGAAACGTCCTAGTGTAGGCGGGAAGAAACAAAGAAATGTTAAGAAGGCTTGTATCTTGCCTCGCTCAGATAAGTCTATTTCATCCAAAAGTTGTTCTTTACTTCCCTATGCACTGAGCGGAGGTATAAGATTTGTACCTCCTCGACAAAAGCAAAGTGGGGCAACACTTCCAGCTGTTGCTAATGTTAAGTTGGTTTCTTCTCTGAAGTTGCCAAGTAAAACCACCTCCCGGGCAAGTGAAAGCACCAAGTTGGCCCTTTCTCGGGAGAAAACAAGTGTTATGGACACCTTTGTGGATCCGCCAACTCTTTCTTTGAATGACGTCATGTCCTTGGCCGAAGAAGATCTCGAAAACATAATCCCCGCGGAGGTGGCCGTTGAAACTGTTGCTCAGGCCTCGACAACTCCAGTTGAAGATTTCCAGTAGCAAGGTGATAATACTCCAGTGGAAGAGGATATTCTTATTTTGAATCCCGACCTCCTTACAACACCTCCTTCCACTTCTGCGTGCTTCTTGCCCTTTGAGGCTTTTATGCCTCTACTAATTTTGCCCCCGCTAGTCGTTTTTGTCTCTAATGTTCCTTCAAAACTTCCCCAGTTGGAACAGGGTGAGGAGGGGAGTGTTGAAGAGTTAGTTGTAGTGTCTAGTTCCCCTTTGCCTCGACAACTTCAAGTAGGGTTACTCCTGATTTGCCCTTTGTGTTTTCAACCCTCTCCCTCGTTAGTGGCAGTAGGGTTTCAATTCCTTCAACACCATTCAGTGTTTCTCCCTAAGGAAGTGGCGAGCCATCTTTGACAACTCCTGAGGAGAATCTTGGGATTGATCAGGTTGTGCCCCGCCAGGATGAAGATGGGGCAAGGGAGGAAGTTGAAAGCTACTCGGGTCCTCCTGTTGATCCACCTGTTAGTGCTCCCTTGTTTGTTCCAATTGAAATTGCTTTCCTTCAAGAGGATTTTGCAATTGCCTCCTCGCCAGCCATCAACCCGAGAAGTTCCTCGAGTTCTCATCCACTAATTTCCCCGGCATCCCTGCATACTCACTGAGCGGAGGTCATCAATGCTTTTGTTCAACAGCTTTGTGGTGTCTTTGCACTGGTACTCCTTTCATACTCGTTCTCTTTTTACTTAGTGTTTTGATCATTAATTCTAAAGAACATGTCTTAAATACATTCCCCTTTTCTGCCTCCCCCCCCCCCTCTTTTTTTAGGGTGTTGGTCGCCTTGCTACTAACTTAGTGGATGATAGGCTACACTTGGAGGATGAGAAGAACCAATTGGCCAATGAGTTGGCCCAGCTTGAGGCTCGTTCGCATTCATCAGATGGGGAGTTGGTTACCCTTCGTGCCCAAGTTGCTTCATTCAGGAAGGAGTTGGCAATTTCTGTCGTGGATGCTGACCATTATAGTCAAGAGGTAGTAGCAATCGGGGAAAGAGCGAGATGATCTTGCCACTCGCCTAAATCAAACAGAGGGAGTTGTGCAAGAAAGGAACAACTTGGTTGCTTAGGCAAAGGCTTTTAAGAAGGAATGAGATGAGTTGGATGCTTGGGTGGAGCTTGCCTTGAAAGTGCGGAATGGCTTGGCCGTCAGCTTTGATCGTGCAAATGTCGAGATTGAAGAATTAACCAAGTCCAAATTCGACTATGCTTTTCACTTGGCCTCTCTCAGAGACGAACAACGGGAGCTACTCATAAAGCTGGGGTGGCCGAAGGATTGAAATTTGAATTTGAGAAAAACTTGGCCGAGGTGAAGGGCCTTCTCAAAAACAGCGACTGTCAATATCTTCAACTTGATGAAGTAATTAAGTCTACCAGGAAAAAGATTACCATCCTGGAGATAAAATTGGTAGAGTTGGGCCGTGCCTTGGAGAGTTCTCAGAACAACCTTAATCGGGTTCTCCCCAGTTGGCTGCCACCCCCAAGGTTTGATTACTAGCCAGGGGTATAGGTTTCAAGTTGGGTGTCAAACAGTTCCGTGAGCTTCTTCTTCGGGACCCACAACGAATCTGCATACTCTGGAGTGGAAGTCTATTCGGGCTAGTGAGGTTGCCTTTCATTTCTGTGATTCCCTCAGTCGAGTCGAGATGCTTGATGCTTTTCCTCTCCCAACCTAACATTTGTATAATTTTGAAGTTTTTGCATCCCCATCGGGATTTGTTTCGATTTTGCTTTTGAAGTTTTGCACATAATAGAACTTCGTAAGCCGTTCTGAGGCTATTGAATTTTGTAAGCCATTTTAAGGCTTTTGAACGTTGTTTGTTGGTTGTAAAGTATTTATTGTTGTTTCTTGGTGACTTGCATCACTACATCAATGTATGTTATTCATACCTTAGGTATTAGGCTTATGAGGTCATTGCTTTCTGAGGAGGGCATTTCAAGAAAGCTCCAAGAAGTGATTGGTGTTTCTGAGAGTTTATTTTCTACACGTCGCAGGGCTGCATGGCAGTCAAGGACGTAGAGGCAATTCGACGTCCCTACGTTCAAATTGTCTCTATGGTTCCTCAACCTATTCAAGAGATGCCCGTTGCATATCGTGGGCCTAAATATGTGGATGGAGAACTCTGCTTTCAATTTTCTAAAGAAGAGATTGCATGATCTGCTGTACCTTTCCGGTTCTCCATTGTCCTAAAATTTCTAAAACAAAGACCTTCTTTAGACCTTATCTGATCTTTCATCAAGAACCGTTGGGGATTATCGTGCATGCCGATTGTTTCTTCCATGAGGAGACCAAGAAATGTTTTCATCCGGTTGTCAAACGAACAAGATTTCTTGAAAGCCCTCTCTCGTGAAACCTGTGAGGTAAACGGATCATTATATCGGGCTTTTCACTGGAAGCCTGATTTCAATGAAGATGAGGAAGCTTCGCTGGTTCCGGTTTGGATTTTACTGCCAGGGCTTCCTCCGAATTACTACCATGAATCTTTCCTAAAGATTCTTCCTGCTCTGATAGGCCGTTACATTCGAAGGGATAACTCTACGAAATGCATTACTCGTACTGTCGGTGCACGCTTGTGTTTGGAGATGGATGCTGCTAAGGATCCAATTAATTATTTCTAGATTGGGATGTCGGGGGTGGGAAACAAACAGGAAGTGATCTATGAAACGCTTCCGTTGTTTTGCTCTTAGTGTAAGGTACAAGGCCACAACACACATACATGTCGTTTAAAGATTCAAAATAATGGAGAGAAAGTATGGGTCTGTAAGGATGCCAAAGATATGGATTCCAGAAAAACAGAGAAAGTTTTTGGGCTAAAAGATATTGATAAAGGTAAAGGTATGATGATTGTTTCTGGTAATAAGGAATGTAATTTGATGGAGATGGAAAATCCACATATTGAGGTACCGGAGGATCACGTTCTTCCTAATGAAGATGGTCTAAAGGATGGACAGTCTGGCCCTCCACAAGATGCAGCCATGGTCAGCATAAGTGAGGATAAACAGAGTGAAGAGCAAATGGCAAAAGAAAGGGGTTATGAAGTGGAGGAGGTTGAGGATGACTTATTAGATGACCTTATGGAAAAAAATGAGGTAGAACTGGAAACAGAGAACGTGACTAGAATATCTGGGGAGCAAAACATAAGAATGAGTGATACTATTTCAGAACCTAATATGGATGTAAATATTGAAAACTTTTCAAAGCAAAAAGACTATTCCACTGAAAATGAGGGAGTGGAAGTCAAGAAAAAATGTGTCCGGAAAACTTTTGATAAATTCAGTAGTTCGACTTGGGTGTTAGCCTGGTCTAACAAATTTTCCTTATGATTGGTCTGATTTTAGCATGGAATATTCGTGGTCTCGGAACCTCTAGGGGTAGATTAAAACAATTGGTGATGAAAAGGAAACCAAAAATTGTTGCGCTAATGGAACCATTTGCAACGGCTGATAAGATACAAGATTTGTGCCTTAGTTTACGTATGGATAAGTTTATCACGAATGAAGGGAAGCTAGAAAAATTTGGGTGTTATGGGAAGATTAAATTTTAGCTCAGATTGTTTTATGTAAAGAGTCGTTCATCTTACTTAGGCCAGCAGCGGGTTCTACAAATATTCTTTGCTATTTTGTGTATGCGAAGTGCAATATGGTTGAGAGAAGAGATCTTTGGGAGCACTTAAATGCCCAGGTGATTGGTTCGGAACCGTGCTTTATTGTAGGTGATTTTAATATTATTAGAGAGGACTCGGAATGAAGGGGTGGTAGACCTGGACCAAGAGCAGCCATGGCAGATTTAATTCCTGCAGTCAACACTATGGTTTGATTGAAATGAGGTCTTTGGGAAGAAGATTTTCTTGGTGTAATTGGCAGAGTGGAATGTCGAGAAGTTGGGCGAAATTAGATAGGTGCTTATTGAATACTAGCTGCTTGATGAGCTTCCCGAATGCATCTCTTAGTTATTTGCCGAGGTCTACATTGGATCATTCTCCTATGTTCATGGCATTTCAGGTAGATCCTTATAATTATGGTCCTCCACCATTTCGTTTCCAGCAAATGTGGATAGAACATCCAGATTTTTTGCCTTTTGTGAAAGGAACTTGGCAAGAGGAAGTGGGTGGTACGGGTATTTTAAAAGTGGCATTAAAATTGAAAAAATTAAGGGAGCATTGAGAGTTTGGAACAAGCATATTTTTGGTAGAATAGAGGCCCATTTACAAGAAATACAAGATCATATTGATGATTTGGAGGTAGTCTTACAGCAGGAATGGGATCCGGGTATTGAATAAGAACTTGTGAGTAAGCATGTGGAGTTAGCAGATTGGAGGTGCTGAGAAGAGCTTAGATTATTACAAATGGCAAAAATTAAATGGAGTACTGAAGGAGATCAAAATTCAAAATTTTTCCATGCTCATTTAGCCTACAAGAGGAACAAGAGAGTCATGGAGATGTGGCTTCAAGATGGAACTTATTTGCATACTTCTGAAGAGATTCATTTAGGAGCGGTTAATTATTTTTCTACTTTTTTATAGAAGGAGGCTCATGAGAATTCCCCAGATTTAGGCAACCTCATTTCACCGGTTATTACAGTGGAGGAAAGTGCATCAATATGTGCTATTCCTTTGATTGAAGAAGTGAAATGTGCGTTGGATTCTATTCCTTCTAATAGTGCCCCGGGTGCCGATGGTTTTGGAGCGGGTTTTTTCAACAGTGTTTGGGATATTATCAAAATAGACAGCATTGTAGCAATAGAAGAATTTTTTTGATATGGTAAATGGCCTCGTTTTTATTCTTCTTCTTATGTGGTATTGATTCCGAAAATGGATTCGCCAACTGGCTTTGATAAATTTCGACCTATAAGCCTTTGTTTGGTGTTCTACAAAATTTGTTCCAAGGTGATTGTAAATCGTTTGGCATCTCTTCTTCCAAAAATGATATCGCTTGAACAAGGTGCTTTTATCCCTGGTAGAAGCATATTTGAAAATATCAGTCTTACTCAGGAAATAACTCACTTAATTAACAATAAGATACATGACGGGAATATGATTTTAAAAGTAGATATGGCCAAAGCTTATGACCGCGTTGATTGGGACTTCCTTTTGAAGGTGCTTAGAGTGTTTGGATTTTCAAATACAGTTTGTGGTTTGATTGTAGAGTGTATATCTACACCTTGGTATTCTATCTTGATGAATGGTACAACGAAAGGTTTTTTCCAAAGTGGACGAGGATTGCGGCAAGGGGATCCTTTGTCACCGTATTTGTTCATTATTTTGCAAGAAATATTATCTCGGCTCATTAAGCGAAGTGTTGGGGATAAAAGTTTTGGCCAGTTTTCACAAGCTCGAGGGACTAGTTTGATATCTCACTTAATATATGCGGATGATGTAGTCATTTTCACAAATGGAAGTAGGAATTCAATTCGATGTGTTTTAAAAATATTGGAAACATATGAGAACTGGACTGGTCAGTTGATTAACAAAGAAAAAATAGCTATGTTTCTATCGAACAAAATTTCTACAACTAGGAAAAGAAATCTCAAGAGATTGACGGGATTCTCGGAAGGAAAATTCCCTTTTAAATATTTGGGAGTACCCATTGTTACTGGCAAACTAAAAATTGTTGACTTGGAGGAGCTGTTGATAAAGGTGCAGAAAAAAATTAGTGGGTGGAAAATGAGACTTTTATCGGGAGGGGGTAGAGTGATTCTATTGAGGCATGTACTATTGAGCATGGCTATGCATCTTCTTGCGGTTTTGCAGCTCCCAAATTAGATTATTTTGACTCTAAATCGTCTTATGAGCTCCTTCTTTTATGGGGAAAAAATGGAAGAGGAAAGAAAAAATGGGTGGCCTGGGGAAAAATTTGTAGGCCAATAGAAGAAGGAGGGTTGGGAATTAGAAATCTTGAGGAGATGCAAAAAGCTTTACAGGTAAAATTTGCTTGGAAACTAATGCATGAGAATTCGCTTTGGGCAAATTTTTTCCGGAAAAAATATGTTGGAAATAAACTGTTTATGTTACTTGGGCCTCCAAAGGGTACACGATTTTGGCGTATGATTGCAAAAAACATTCCTACTGTGTTGAATTGCACCAAATGGAGGGTAAAAAATGGAAATGTTTTTTTTTTTTTCTGGTATGATAAATGGTTGGAGCAGGGTTCTCTTGCTGAAAATTTCCAAGTGGTTGAGCAGTCTCTTTTGAAAGTCAGAGATTGTTTTCTGGAAAATAGTTGGGATATGGAACTTTTAGAAAGGTTGGTGAGTACTAAGATGGCAGAAAATATCGGCAATATGTTAGCAAAAGGTAAAGAGGGAGGAGACATTTTGATCTGGACCAAATTTGAGAGTGGTATTTTTACAACTAAATCGGCTTGGGAGTGTATTCGGGTAAGAGGTCCTACGTTGGAGGGGCATAAATGGATATGGAATCAAATTCTACCAAAAAACATTTCTGTGTTTATGTGGAAGGCATGGCATGGTGCCCTTCCGATGGATGACAAAATAAGGCGTATTGGAATACCTTTAACCTCAAAATGTAACTGTTGTGGGCAAGGGAAGTATGAAGATATTAATCATGTTTTATTTGTTGGGGATGTTGCAGTTGAGATTTGGAAGAAATGTGGTTCGTTACTTGCGTTACCAATTGGAAGATCTTGGAGGGAAACTTGTCTAAGTTGGTTTCGAAGGGCTTCTAACTCCTCTCAAACAGGAACCATTCTTGGTTTATTGCCTTCAGTCATCTCTTGGAGATTATGGGGCAGACAGTGTGCAGCTCATATGGAGGATAAAATAGAATCAATTCAGACACTATGGCATTCTATCAAACACTAGGTAGGCGTACTGGGCCAAGGGTTTTCTAAATTTAAAAAGTTCTCCCAGATTGACTCTTACATTCGTCAAAGCCTCAATATTCTTCCTATTCCTATTCAACATCAATCTATGAAGTTAATATCCTAGTCTAAGCCAACACAAGGGAGATTTAAGTTAAACACGAATGGAAGTAGCATGGGAAATCCAAGAACTTCTGGAGCTGGAGGGGTAATTCGGGATGTGCAGAGGTCTGTGTTGTTGGCCTTCTCCATGAATTTAGGACATGGTGATAGTAACTGAGCTGAATTGTGGGCTCTTTTGGAAGGTGTTAGACAATGTAAACTTTTGCATCTGAATTCTGTAGACATTGAAACTAACTCAAAAGCCAACCTCTCATGGTTGCAGAAAAATAAGTGCAAAATATGGTATTTGGAGGATTATTGGGAGGAGCTTCAAGAGTTACTTCAAAATATGGATGTCAGATTTTCACATATTTTTAGAGAAGGAAATGCTGTTGCCGATTGGTTAGCTCGATGGGGTGCAAGACAGGGTGATGCAGAATGGATGACCGCCTGTGAGTTTCCATATCTGCTATGGGGCTTGATCAGAATTGATAAATGGGGGCTGTCGTCTATCAGGTGTCTTAAATAATGTTGGTCTGTTGCTGTAAAGTTGGTATTAAATAGTGCGGTCACTGAAGCGAGATTGTTATGTTGGTTTGTTGCTGGTCTTTTGTTGGTCTGCTATTGATCTGATTTCGGTAGAGTTTTATTTCTTAGAAAAGTCTTCTTAAGTGTGTTTAGAATTGGTCTTTTATAGGATTGTTTAGCTTTTAAAACTATTTCAGTTATACTATTTTTTGGTTTACGGTGGTTGGGTGGTATTTGGGAGAGGTTTCTGTAATCTCCTAGGTATGCTCTGTATCTTTTTTATCTTGGTTTTTTCTTTTTTGGTTTTGTGCTATTGTCTTTGTAAAATCCAAGTATGGTGATTGTTACCATGGTATTCTTCTACCATAAGTGAGGGTTTATTAATAAATATGGGCAAGGGTCACTAATGGACATGTGACTACCTTCTCTTTAATAAATAGGTATTAGGCTTATGTCGTTCACAATCTTGAGTGATATGTCGCCTATTGGTGAGAAGGTGTTAACGGGAGATTCCCTCGACCTCTTTAACCTTTTTAAAGATTAGGCTAGTGGGAGAGTTCCTCAACCACATCACCTTTTTGGCAAGAAAGTGTTAACAGGAGATCCCTCGACCATTTTAACCTCTAAGTATTAGGCTAGTGGAAGAGTTCCTCGACCAAGTCGCCTGTTGGTGAGAAGGTGTTAACGAGAGATTTCCTCAACCGCTTTAATCTTTAAGTATTAGGTTCGTAGGAGAGTTTTTCAACCACGTCGCTTGTTGGTGAGATGGTGTTAACGGGGAGATTTCCTCAACCATTTTAACCTTTATGTTTTTAGGTTAGTGGGAGAGTTCCTCAACTACATTACCTTTTGGGTAGAAGGTGTCAACGGGAGATCCATTGACCGTTTTAACCTTGTCAGTATTAGGTTCGTGGGAGAGTTCCTCGACCACGTCGCCTGTTGGCGAAAAAGTGTTAACGGGAGATTTCCTCGACCGTTTTAACCTCTAAGTATTAGGTTCATGGGAACATTCCTCGACCACGTTGCCGCTGAGGTGAGAATGTGTTAACTGGAGATTCCCTTGACCGTTTTAATCTTGTAATTATTAGGTTCGTAGGAGAATTCCTTGACCACGTCGCTTGTTGGCGAGAAGGTGTTAACGGGAGATTTCCTCAACTGTTTTAACCTTTAAGTATTAGGTTTGTGGGAGAGTTTCTCACCACGTCGCCGCGGAGGCGAAAAGGTGTTAACGGAGATTCTCTCAACCTTTTTAACCTAGCAATTACCATTTTAACCTTTAAGTATTAGGCTCGTGGGAGAGTTCCTCTACCACGTCGCCTGTTGTAGAGGAATCCCTTGTTTTGGGTTGTCACAGGAATTAATAAGTGAGTCAATAAAACATGAATTTTTAGAACGTCACCATTTATTATTGGAAATAAAGAAATAAATCGATGAATCAGAAGTTTTACATATCTTTCAGTTAGGCGTAATATTTTCATAAATTCTTTACGTTCCATGAATGGGGTAGTGCACACCTCGTGGCGTCTTTGAGATGGTAAGTCTCCGACCTATGGCATGCAGTTATGACATAAGGGCCTTCCCATCGAGGGCCCAACTTTCCTTCTTCTCCCGTGGTGACACCAGTCTCTTTTAGCACTAAATCGCCGAGTTTAAGGGTAGGTTTGGGGGTGAGATGAGAATTTTGTGTTTTGTTTTAGAGTTTAAAATATTATTTTTTTAATTTTAAAATTTGAAAAAGTTGAATTGGGATTTGAAAAAGATGTATTGGAATTTGAAAAAGTTGAATTGTTTATTATATTTTGTATGAGAATTAAAAAAATGTATAATGATAAGTTGAGATGAGATGAGAATTTTTAAAAATTTTTGACTTCCAAACCTGCCCTAAAAGATCTGGGTCTCACTTTTTTGTTGCAATACTGCTTTGCCTTCTTTTTAGAAACAGCAACTCTAGCTTCTGCATCCGCCCTTATTTCCTCCAATAGATCTAAGTTTTCTTCCAATCTCGCCACGCTTGTTTTTGGGTCAAAGTTTTCTCTTCTGTGGCTCGGTAACCCCACTTCTACAAGAATCGTGGCCTCGCTTCCTTAAGCTAGGGTGAAAGGTGTTTCTCCTTTTGAGGTTTTTGGTGTAGTTCTATAAGCCCATAAGGTTTTTGGGTGTTCGTCAGCCTACACTCCCTTTCTATCACCCATCTTCTATTTCAATATTCCTACGATGGTTTTGTTGGTTCCTTCGACTTGCCCATTAGCTTGAGAATGGCCTGGGGAAGAGTACTTGACTTTGATTCCTAGCTCCGCACACCATTGGCGATAATGTTTGGAATCAATTTGTCTTCCATGATCAGAAATGATACATTGAGGTATCCTGAACCTGCACACTAATGCCTTCCACAGGAACTTTGTCACACTTTGGGAGGTTATGGTAGCCATCGCCTCAACCTCAGCCCACTATGTAAAGTAATTGACGACTACGATGATGAACTTGGTTCCTCCTTTGTTGGGGGCATAGGGCCTACTAAGTCTATTCCCCATTGGGCGAACAACCATGGGGACATTATGGATCACAGTTCTTCAAGAGGTGCACCTGGGATTGGTGATTGAATCTGGCACTGGACACACTTTTTCACAAACTCCTTCGCATCTTTGACTGTGTTTGGCCAATAGTATCCTGCCTTTACAATCTTTGTAGCGAGTGATCGTCCTCCTGAATGACTCCCGCAAATCCCCTTGTGTACTTCTTTCATCACGTACTCGGCTTCCTCCTTTGTTATACATCGCAATAATGGGTTTGAAAAATCTTGCCTATAAAGCATTCCATCAACTATAGTAAACCTGGTCGGCCTGCTTTTTAACTTTCTCACCTCTTCCTGAGATGGGGGAAGATCACCCGTCTCCAAATACTTTTTTATATCATCAACCCATCCTTGTGTACTTTCTCCAATCTACAAACTTGCCTCTCTTACTGCTGGACTAGCCATCGTTCGTAAATTAACCTTCCATGGCAGCGCCTCTTCTTACTTTGCTGAGCTCATGCCCATCAGTCTTCTTTGAAATTGTCTCCTCGAGGTATCTTCTCAATTCGAAAGTATTTGGAGCCTTTGCATTGCTCCTGGACTTGGTGAAGGTATTTTATTAGCTTGGATCCCCTCGCCAAATATTCCCACGTGATTTGCCCGACTATTACCTATTAATTAGCTTTCATCTCGACTCCTCGCCTCCTAATATCCTCGTTATTGCCACACCGGCGAGTATTGCTTCATATTCAGCTTCATTATTTGTGAATTTGAACTCCAATCGTACTGTATGGTACGACTCTTCCCCCTCACTCATTACTATGTACACACCAACTCCTCCCCCTGTTCGGCAAGCTAATCCATTCACATATACTTGCCATGGATTCTTCTCAGGTGGTTTATAGACTTTTTCTCTGAAATTTGAAAATTCTGCTACAAAATCGGCCAAGATCTATCTCTTCACGGCACTTTTTGGTATGTAACTGATGTCATACTCACTCAATTCATTTGACCATTTGACCATTCGTCCTGAGGTGTCTGGTTTCTGCAATGCTTTCTGTAGAGGCGATGAGGTGATCACCTTTATCAAATGGGCTTGGAAATAAGGCCGTAATCACCTTGTTGCTACTACCATGGCGAAGGTGACTAACTCAATCTTTGGATATCTAGCCTCAGCTCCTCTCAGGGCCCTGCTTATGTAATACACCGGCTTTTGTTCTTTCCCCTCCTCTTGCACCAATGCAGCTGACACTGCATCTGGAGTCACTGCTACGTACAACTATAATGGCTCCTTGGCTTGGTGTGACTAAGCAATGACGGGTTTAACCAAATATTCCTTTAACTGGGTAAATGCTTCCTCGCACTTGGCATCCCAATC